>JAHZNA010004424.1:0-74231 GCA_027743935.1 Sinodicranocentrus sp. ZH6
GATTCGTTTTCCTCACACTAAAGTGCATCTGATTGCAAATTTTCAGCCAAATAGCAGTCCCTCGGTCGTTCGCGGCCCGACCTGGGCAACTCTGCCTGCACTGTTAAGCGCTTTTATATAAATAAATAAAACTCAGTAAAAGAATGACTACAGTTTTGGTTTCAATCGTTAGAGAGTTTATTTTATTTTATTTTATTTTTGTTTTTAGGATTTTTCAAATTGTCCACAGGTTATGTGCAGAATTCCAAATCGATTTAATCAGATTTGTCAATATTGAATAAAGCGAATACTAAATAACAATCAAGGCCATCAATCATATCAGTACATCAATTTCGGCTGCTAATTTTCAGAGAGAAAAATATAAACTGAATCATACGATCCTAATATAATTTTTTTCTGGAATGAAACCGAAGAACGCTTCATCAGAGTTTCATAGGTTAGCAATCCGTCGTCGTCCGTCGAATGTAAAAGTGTTGTAAAAAGGGGGAAAAGTTGTTTTTGTGATTTAAGCACAGACTGTACACGCATATACTAACGTGTATTAAACACATATAAAATATACATTTGTGTCAGAATGTTATGCTGCACACACACGTAGTTTTTCACACAGATGTAGACAGATATAATGTGAAATGAAATTGAACAGATCATGCTTGATTCGAAATTCACCAATATCCATTATGTGTTGTATTCTTTGGGACGGTCGTGCATGTTATCTCATCCCTGACGCTCTAGCTTCTAGTCTGCTGTCTTTCTTCTAGAGCCGGGGCCGGGAGTCACAGTCTCCTCTCACAAACATCCCATCCACCATTCACTTTTTTAACCGTGTACCTATAAACAGAGACACATGGACATAACTAACTCCTCTGCATTGTATGTAATCATGTGGAAATTTTGTTGTGTATTTATGTAGCAGAATGTTATCCTAAAGGAGAGAAGGAGAGGGTGAGAGAGTTGTGCCTTTGAGTCAAGAAGCGGAGGGTTGTTCTGAGTACAGAGATACCATTTGCGTTTAGGTAAATCCTAACCCAACTGCAATAAACCCTTAAAAAGGGAGAGTGAAACGCATGTTGTGTAACGTGTTCGGGTCATAATGCACAATGCCGATGTAGGATGTTTATACAAATACTGATGAGCCGCGTACCCTGCTCGTAGCAGAACTGTCATATCAGTCAGTAGGCGAGGAATCTTGTTGAGTAGGAACTGCAAAGAGCCTTAGCATTTATTACACATCCGATCAGATTTAAGTTTCCCAAATAGGAGCCACTTCAAAATTCAATCCATTTATAGATTTTGACTGTCTAACTGATTGAGTGAGAAGAGCCAGACAGTAGGAGTGTTTTAAGATTTTCTCTGTTGCTTGCTGAGTGAGAGTTCTGTTAGGGATGAATACAGTAAAGACAACATCCTGGTGACGGGAAATAGGCGGACTAAATTATCAACCTTGGCTAGTTTGCAGGAGGTTGGTTGATGATGAGGGAGTTGAATAAAAAAGGTTACATCTGTATGAGTTATATGCATATTCCTTAGAATGTCCGGATATGATGAAAAAATTGCTTTTTAATGATTTGTGCATGCGTAAGTACATAATATATTGGTCAGCAAACCATTTCAAAAAAACTTTGGGATTGGGAGTACCAACTAAGGAGTATATTATTACGAAGGTGTGCAGATTAAAAGGGTGACGGACTACTTTTTTACTTACACACAAGCTTGTAAGGATGTGCAAAATACGACGTTTAGTTGTATATAATATTAGAGTGAAAAACTGAATGACAATGACACCTTATCATCAACATTGTCTTGTCAAAATGGGAATTTCGGTAACACCTACATACTTAGTATTAATAACAAAGGTGTTTGAAATATTCAATTGCAACTGATCTTACATTGATTAATCCATTATATTGTGTAATTTCTAATCAATAAAAACGTTACACCTTCCACTGTTTCCTCGAAAAGCAATCATTATGTCCATTAAAAGTTTTCCTCTCGAAACTTGGCAAATTGCGTCTACCCACGAAATGTTTGCATCTGTTTTGGTACTTAATGCCGGTAAATAATGCACATGTAAGTGCATATTCGAAATTTGAGAAGTTACATAGTACCCTCAATATATAATTTTCACTCATCCATTTCATAAAATACTGGCAAACCGGCTTATTGTTAGCCAGTCA
Organism: Sinodicranocentrus sp. ZH6; assembly: GCA_027743935.1. NCBI lineage: Eukaryota > Metazoa > Arthropoda > Collembola > Entomobryomorpha > Entomobryidae > Sinodicranocentrus > Sinodicranocentrus sp. ZH6. Next base: position 2,178 of record JAHZNA010004424.1, read on the forward strand.
TTATTTAGATAAAGACTGCTCAGTTTCTCTCACATTTCTTGTCACTCAATGGAAACAGAGATGAACAGACAAAGGGTCTCCTCTCCTTACAAACAATCATCACATCACTGCACTCTACTGACATGAAAAAACGCATTTGTTCATACCGCATTTGATTTTCTTTTTTTTACCGAGCTGCACTCCTCCTTTACCAACATCACACTCATTCCCAGGCTTTTGATTCTAGCCCTACAGCCATGTTCGTGTATTTGCTGCATCATTTCCAATCTAAGAATGAGGAGACGACCATGACGCAACAACCCTATCGTTATTTATATTCAGCTTTCCCGCAGCACGCATGAATACCTACTAAAAACTACCTGCTGTTGTGGTCCCTACATTTTACTGGAACCTCTAAAATACATGACAATAGTTTACACATGGCGTCATGTAATCATACATCCGTCCATATATGTTCATGCCACAGTAGGAATATCTCTGTGCATCGTGCACGAACGTACTTGTAGGCAAGCGTAATCATGTCCACTCTATTCAGCATAATAAAAAATTCTTCCCTCAACCAAGTCTTTTCTTTCTATTTGCTTTCGAACTTCACATTGGTGAGTATGTAAAATTGTAAAAGTAGCATGACTTTTTATATTACGTAATAATAATCCACACTGTATTCTTTCCTTTCGACTTGATGCATGGAGGGAAAATGCTAATCGCCAGTATACGTTGAATTATGAAAGCAACAAAGAAGGGATCATTTGTGTACACAGTTGCTGGAAGGATATCCTCTCCTTTAAACAGTGACATTACATGATACACAAATCAGCTTTGAAACAATCGCTGTAAATTATCTAATGTTTGCGGGTGAAAACCACGGCGGTGATCTGTCATGAAAAAATTATACATTTATTCCAATCTAAGCACAAAAGCACACAGCAATATTATACCTGGCTACATAAACCGACAAATTAGAACGAATTAAGAATGGTCTGCCGAGCGATTGAGTGCATCATCAGGCAGAGTAATTATGTGGGATGTATGAGTTATGGAAAATAACTTGGAAATACCTCCTCGTCTTAACCAGCCACGGATTTTGAACAACGTTAGGGCTTCTTATTGATTTGGAATTTCGCTAAAGTTAAGTAACTATGCTACATAGCTTTAAAGAAATAAAACTATAGATGTAATCCATATACTTTAGCAAAGTCAAAAAGCACGTTAAACAGAAACATGAGGTTATTTACTGGAAATGGTTGCTAGCCGAAGGAATATTTAGCTAAAGTAAAAATTAAGTCGGGATGAAAAGCGAGTATACGAATGATATTCCTTGTATTTGTTTAATGTATTTTGAAACACATCATCTGGCATGATGATAAATATTCTGTTGAGAAATGTGAAAAACAGATCATTTTGAGACAACAAAACCAGAGGTTACTCGTCAGAACAGCTTTTAAACTATATACAGCTATAAGCAGCGTGCCACTGACTTTCGGGAAACTCCCCATCAGTGACGAAAACGCAATGAATCCAGAAAAAAGCAATGACACAAGGAGGAAAATGTGTTTAGTATTTGGAAGCTTCTTAGGGAGACCCATTCATAATATCAATAGAAAAGTCATAGAACTGGATGGCTGGATAAACTTTTATTTTCAGTAGAGTATTAAGCGAGAAGTATTTCTGGTATGTATAATGTAAGTACAAGTACAAGACGTAAGTTCTGCTCAGTTCAGGCCAATGTGCGCTTACATACGAGTAAGCTACTTTATATGAGATGAACAACGCGTATCTGACTGAAAAAGCCAACATTTCGCTTTGGTTTTTCCATATAAAGGAAGTTTTTCGTGATGTCGTCAGTGCTGATTATGGCTGTTAAGTGAGTGATCACATGCACATGGCGCATCCATATGCATGAAAAACGGATAATCAACACTAAACATGAGGATTGAATAAAATTATTTTCGTCCCAGTATTCCAACTTCTCATTCTGTTGCAGTGTTACATACATAGTTCGTTAACTAATCAGTTGTTAGTTTTATGAAGTCATGTAACACCAATGAGCCTTTATGTTTCATACTTATTAATCAACCCAGCATGCCTTCACCGGCACGTCATCATGTCATTTACTCGGCTTGACAGCAAGAGTAACTATAAACCATAAAGTTATGATAATACAATAAAGTAAAAATACAGTTACACATGGTATTGTACATAATGTCATAATATGATTTACATCAAGTAGCCGTAAAAGTACGTCTGGCAGGGCATTAACATCTCCATAACATTTAACGCAAAAAACACCTCCAGTGGCTCCAGCAAAAACGCAGAGTGTAATGTACACTACGTGGTTTTATTAATCAAATCATAACCCAAAAGTATCACTTTTCTCTCCCTTCTGTAAAAATTGTAGAAATTGGAATCGGAAAACATCGTCGATTGACTGTAACCAATTTTTCAGAGAACCACAGCAGACACTTTCCTATTATTGCTATAAAAAGGTTGAGAATCGACCATGCACTGTGAGAATTATGTATGAAAATGTTCATATTAAAACCATGACTAGCTGGAGACTTTCTTCGTGCACAAAACATTCCCAATGTTACAGGGAGGTCGTATCCCAAACCCCAAGCAGCTAGAAAGCAATGACTTTTCTGTGACTTATAGCTGGACAGAAAAGAATTGATTCAGGAATGTTCAAAACAGTGTAAATTGGAAATTGTATAGGTTTTAACTTTCACTTGAAAATAATTACATTTTAGCCTTCCAAGTTTTCATTAAATACCTGAATCGATAGTCTGATCAAATTTCACTTCATTCAGTGATATCAGATATCCATTTTCCTTTGTACAACTACCTGGAAACATAAGTATACGAGATTCACCGAGCAATGTCGAAACTTGCAAAGATGACATGGGCATTGCACTATTGGAGTTTGACCGTACGTACTCAAAGTACCATTGATGCGTTAACATTTAAGAACGTCGTACATAGACCTCGTGCTAGATTTGTTCTCCCCAACCAAATTAAATGTTTAGGTTAACCCTATATAGACAAACATAATTCATACCGATATATCACATTGCAGAGAAGTGCTTCCATACCTTATAATATGATTGGAGTGATGAGTGAACATCACAAGGAATAAAAAGAGTTTCAAAAAGACAGCCAAAGAAAATGATACATTTATACCTTGGAATCTTTGTTAGGCAGATTGCTATTGTCATTGAAATTCAGAAAAGGCGATGGGATAAAGAATGCTGAAAAAAGTGTAGACTTGCCGAGACATTATATGCCTAGCTGGCAACGTGTTCTTATAATAAGTAGGTATAAGATCAATGCTACGTCATAGATTCGTGCATGCATAGGTATGTGTGCATCACAAAACTGATCGTGAGTTTTTTTCTGCTCATGGATTCCAATTTCTTCCATACGGATGGCGTTACACGGACTTATTACGATATTGCCCGTAGATCATGATGGGCATTTTCACACTGACGAGGCATCTCTTGTCAGATAGAATCTTAACTACAGACAAAGTATCTCTTTTGTACTTTTCTTTACTAAACTCGTACCGTATGTATTTATGATATTAATCAGCATTTGAGAGGGTTATAAAAGTATATCATGAGGAGATATGGCTGGAGAAGATTTTGAAAGTGATAGGAGCACGTCGTAGCATTACTCATTCTTCTATATTATTATGGTAATTCTCAAGTTCTTTGGACTAAATCCCTCGCTTCATACAATCATACATTTTGTTAGAGTGCTATTGTGCTACATTATATTAGAAAAACTTGAGACGATATAACAGTTGGAGCTTACAATGGGAATGTATGCATCAATTCTTCAATTCTGTAGTGTAAATGCACCAGGGAAATGTCAGGAGAGGGCAGACGAGAGATGAAAACTCTGTGGACCATGAACTCCGAACCGATGATATATGGTGCTTATTTTAGGTTTGATACTTGCTTTCCTATGTGCATGCCCAACGAATATAGTATAACAAAAACTAGCACAAAATTATACATTATGAATGGTTTGTCTAACATGCAGGACAAAGGGCTAATTTACCTAATTTAGACTGGTGTTTTACGCATATATAAAAAACTGATTTCGGATGTATCTAGGTTTGGCAAAGTGTATTCAGCAACGAACATGGATATTCCGGTTAGAGTTTAATTTGCATATCATCATTCCAGTCAGCATGTAAATCCGAAATGTGCAAAATAAATTCACATCTACCAATGTGAATTGAGACTTTAAGCCTGCAAATCCAGCTTTTGGACTTATTGCCAGCAGCTCTGATGATTCAGTTTAGTAATTGATGATATTTGGCTATTATCTGGCTGGACCGATAAGAAACTTGCTCTTTTCCCAAAAAAAGATTTTGAAACAGATTTACCTAGTTCCTCATCTCATCATCACTCGCTATGCTGTAGGACCATCGTGGTTCTGACAACTGCATAAGATGAAATGTCGTAAATTTAATTCGACCATCTACATTGTTTAGATGAAAGTTGCAGGGATAGCATAGGCGAACGAACATGACTCCAAGGAATGAGCATCGTATGCCAGCTGCCAAAATTTCATACATATATAACCAATCTACGATTGCATTGTTACGACGCAAATTGTGTTTACGTGTGCCAACCAATTGCGAGCACTTACAAGCTAGTTGGATAACATGCATATGTGTGATATCATCCCGATGGCGAAAAACTGAATAACAATGCTAAAATACACACAATCCAAAAAGTCGCTTTGAATTGTATTCTTGTTCTTGTCTGAAATGCTACGCTTCCGCGCTCACTTTCGTTCAAAGCTGCAGCTTTTTTTAGCGTTTTTGCAACTGAATAGTACAACACTAATTTGTAAATTCTTTTGTCGTTCCCACCAAATCCAACGATTCCTCTTGAGATCTACTTTTTATTCAAATCAATGCGTGGAATGGAAGGTTGCTCTACGTGGTATACTCCGACTTGCACGAACAAGGACAGCGAGAAAAATGCACTTCAGTGAACTTAGGTACTCAATTCATTGTAAATTTTAACATCATCACGAATAAAAGCACTGGATCTTTTGAGATTATTATTTCTGTCATTGTCATTTCGCTCTCGAGAGAGTTCTCTTGAGAATGTCAAATATACGACTCCTAAACTCCCTTTGATGAGTTAGCATGACATAACCCGCATTGTCTGCCGAGACTAAAACATAGCATGTTGTCAAAATTGAAATTATAGAGCAGAGCTGAAAAAACACAAGATCACAGCAGGAATCTGGAACTCTCCTGTGCCACTGACGATGACACATACTTAAAAAAATGCAGCAGAAACTCTTTTCATGTTTTGTTTCTGACTTTTTAATTCATATGGATGCATGTCATTTAAGAACTTTTATGATTACATTTTATCATTTAGCTTATGTTCTTATTGTTAATTTGCTAACAATGTCACTAATTATAACTTGTAGGACTTGTTTCTTCAATAATTGACAATTTTATAGTAATGGCTCGAAATTACATTTCACTCTATTTGCAGGGAGTATTCCTTTTTGTACCATATGCAGCTTAAAAAATGTATCAGAGATTTTTATATACTGACAATGAACCCCATCGTATTTCCACATGGCAACCCCAGTGCACATGGTGAGCTGGAAGATATCTTGCTGGAATGGGACTTGGTACATATCAGTACATGTGCCAGATCGACAATGCTGTCTGTGTTTGTGCTACGCATGCATTTGTTAATGGCCGATATGTTTGGGTTTGCGATGGGTTTATAGTTTGTAGCATCTTTTCATCTCTTTCCGTTTCTACCATTTCTTCCTATTACAGATTATACTTAAATAAATATACCTAATATTAGTAGTAGCGAAATAAAACTTCAACAGTATCTATATGTAATTCCAAAACCTTGGCTATGTTTGTGCTTCCTAAGCTACCCCATAGTATCTTGTAACGACTGCCGTGCAATATCCTACTTCACGCAGACATACAGCCATCCTGCTTCACAACAACCTTCTCTGGTCAATCTGTGCGTCTTTGTATGCTTCGTGTTGGTTTCGGTTCGGGTTCTCTCGCCATTAAACGAATCGAATCTTACTCCTCTTCCACCCGCATGTTCTAACTCCCAATGCTCAATAAAACAAGCCATAATTTCCGAGAAACACTCAACATTTTCCAATCCTAATCCCTCTCTGTGGATCTGTTTATTGTTGGATGGCGTAGGGCGACGTATAACTAAACCTGTATCCTCATATTCCTCATTTCCTTTCTCATGCTCATCTGCTTTCCCTTTTTACAATTTCCTGTCTCTTCTGGTTAAATTCATTGCCCGGTCATGCTCTCCTCCGTGACATGATTGAAATACTACGGAATACATCTACTCAATGACAAGTGTAAACTTAACGATGAATAGGAGTGGAGCGGAAATGAAAGTTGACAGCTCTTTACTCTTGCCTCCTTCACGTCCCGAAATATGATTTTCCTGCAGACGTAACTGAATTTTCCATAATTTTTATTTCGTTTCAAAATCCTCACTAGATATACGTGCCGAAGAAAAATTTCCTTCCTCGTAGCTCCCATACACGTTATAGCTAGTAGATTTTTACCACTTTTTCCATTGATTGGTATAGGATGGAATGGAAAATATAATGCAATGGGTGAATGAGTCGATTTTCAATCTGTTTTGTGTTGTAATCGAAAAATAGCGAAACATTGACGAGCAATGATATATTACTCGAATAGAACATTTAAGCTTAAAGGTTTGAGAATGAACGCTAGAATTTACATGAGGTACACAGAAAATTATTTAGAGAGAAAAGTGAAATGAGAATTGAGAAACGAAAAGAACAACGACAATCTAGACAACACTAATGATCCTACATGAAAGTACTTTGAGGAACTGTGCACTGACTGGTACTCGGAGACTGGAGACTTCTTTGCTCTCGCTATCACTATAAAGTCAGGAATTAGTACCCATCCCCAAAAAATGATTCTGCATCTGCATCTTTGAAAGACACTCTGCTCACAGTGTAAACATCCAGCAGTTTTTTTAAACAATAGCCCACCTCGTGACTGTCTACTATTCTCCTTTGATCAGATTTCGTGATGGTTGTGTGTAATGCTGCTGGTGATGATGGCGGTGGCGGTGACGTGGCTCCAATCTATTCCTCTCTATCCCAACCACCCCGATCCCGATGTACAACCCAACAATTCCTTCTATCTGACTGTGCACATGAGACACGCATGGCCACTGAAATTGTAAGTTGGCTCGTTTGGTCTAACAATGTTACACAAAAGATAAAAAGAGAATCTCACTGCTTTTGCTCACAAACAAGTTGTAATGATCAGAGCAACTTCATCGAAGAGTCATGGCCACGGTCAATCCCATTATTTTACTTTGTCTACTATTGGAAAACGTGTATTGCAAGAATCACATTTTTTAATCGCGCTTCCATTTTTCATTTTCCATTTCCCGCATGCACAATAATTTCATGTGCACTTGAATCCAATTGTGTGAGTGATACTGGCAATGAATTTAATCAGAAGAGAGCAATGTATTTATTTTGTTTGTGTAAAGCGGAAGGAAAAAATGTCAAGGTCGCAGCATTATACTCATTTATATTAGTTTTAATTCGGTTTAATGCACGTGATGAGATTTCAAACATAGGTACATGGGTAAGCATGCTATAAATCTAAAACTTATGTGTTGTGCAAGGATACGACAGTGACATAATGCCCTACATTATTCACTGAAATCCATTTTGAAAATTTCATGAATGTCATACTAAGGCTAACGACTTATGAAGTACTTGCTGCATGTGACTTCTCAAACCCAACAGTGAAACTTGCTGTTTTCCCTTTATGTACATTATTCATTGTACATTGCTTGGATTTTTTTATCGGGATCGTGTCAAAGTTCAAAACTCCGTCTCGCATTCTCCTGGCTTTTGTTTTTCATTGTAACTAGTGGTTGTCGCTTGTACAACCTTTAAATAGGCCGTACAAGTTGATATGGTACGAGACGGTGGTAGTTACAGTATTGATGATGATTCGTTTTTCAGCTCTACTCCAACTTGGATTTGGTTGAACTTTGTTGACAAATGGTGACACAAGTATTATCTTTGTGCCTGATTACATTGCATGCACAAACGAAACAACTCCTGCCATTAAATGGTATGAACGCCCATGACCAATTTGACAGCAGAACCTCCTGTCAATTCTACATTCTTTGTCTTCACATCATACAACTTGCATCCAACCTCTCACACACAGAAAGGATGGGATTACAAGGGATTCCAATTTCAACTATGCTTTGACAACTTGTGTAAGCGTATACATGATGTGGAATAGAAGTAGGTATTTAAGAAGTAGCATCCACATGGAAATTGATGATGAGCAAAGGGGAATAATACACTGCCAGAACATATCATGCATTAGATACATAGAACAACATGCTATTCACATTCAAAGAGATGAGTTCAATAGGCAAAGCTTGTTTTTGTTCGTCAAGAAAAATCACGCTGCGAGCACATTGTACTACACGTTTCCAAGAGTAAAACAAAGTCGAGTCGAGTAACAGACAAGAGTGTGAGCCAGTCGTAGGGAATGCCTTTCTCCAACGTTATGAGATACGATGAAAAAGCATCAATCCTTTTATGTAACCACATGTACTTCAAATGTCGAGAGAACGAACAACATGTGTTATGCATTGGATGCGTAAAAAACGTGGACTCTTTTCTGCTTACATGATGATATCTAGTAAAAAAGCATGTACAGAGAGGTGCACGCTATCAGATTGATGTTTGGAAATGCTCGTAGTGTTTGGAAGCACAGAAAGCATTCCAAGTATGCCGGTTTTGACATGTCCGTAACCTATCCACAATATCATGTCCATTTCCCGTCTTAGTCTTGTATGTATTATGCTGTCATGAAGATGTGATTACTTGTTAAGAAGGGAGCAGTAAAAAGTCTCGACAAAAAGTCAATTCGTTTTTCAATGCTACATCTTCCGTAATAAATGTACAGAGGGATTGAAATGAAAGCAGTGATTATTTTGCTCAGCATTGCATGAAGTTTAATTCCAACAGAGTTCTGACTCCTCTCTCATCATCATCATTATCCCATGACGAATTCCAGCTAATGTAAACTCCAACAAAGTCATTCCAGTCGAACATGCGTTGAGCATGGGTTAGACTCTTTTCCTAGACATCTTCTACTCACAGTCAGTGGTTTGCAGAGATTTAGAAAAATTGTCATCTTTGTTGTACTGAAGTTACCCTTCCAAGAAAAGAGAAAATGAAAATCACGCTAACACTGGATTTACAAAATAGCTCAAGATTTTCATTGAATCAGTAATAGATACAGAAATGAGCAAGAACAAGAGGAGATGCATGTTGCACGTTTCAAACTCGATGATGATAATAATGTGAGTGAGCAAGCAAACTGGTGCGGTTGATTTTGATGTGAGTGAACCATTGAAGACGAGAGGGTATATGAAGGGCAAACGAGAAAAATAAACTGGCTATTCACCATCATCCCATCACACAATCACATTCACAGAGATAAACACTAGCTAAGGTTTTCCGAGAGAGGGAGAGAGACAGCAATCTGCATACAATGTAGCGTAGTACTTACATTCACGCATTCATGCAATTCAGCATTTAGCACGAATCTAAGCCTTCTATAGCAGATGAAAGAATCTCTAAACACTGACTATATATAGAGGAAAAATATTATACTAAATCCATGTACTTTCCAAGAGCCACAGGCAACAACATCATAATGGCTAGTGGATGCATGAGAAATGCGAAGATGAGTAAAAAGCCTTTAATCCACAATCTATATTATTTTTTCATTCCACATGCACACTTTTTCATACCATGTACAATGTATACTTGTTAGCAAAATGCTAGATTTTTTTTTCTAGCACGTTGCTCCACACCATAGCTAGCTAAATATAATATGCTTCCTTTGTGCTTTTCCCAGTAGACATTTACCGTGTGCTGTAAGATAAAGATATAAGTTAGGCGAGAGACTCTGTGAGAAACACAGAATGGAGGATCGAACAAGGAGCAAAATGAGCAGGGAGCCGACCGACCGGCCAACCGAACGAAGAATCGAGTTCGCTAGCATCATCATGACATTAAGAAAACCATCCTGCCACTTGGTTCGGCACAAAAACATTTAATATAGACGTGCATGCAATCATGGTTCTTATTTCTTATATATAAATATATATTTGTACATAGACAATGAGTCAGTACAGTAGCAAAACGAATCGTATATAGAGATACAGTTGAATTTGATGTTCATGCTTTTCCAAGTCACTAACATAGTGTGTTCCAGCACGCATGTGATTTTTCTGTCGAACCACGTTGGCAGAGGTTGTTTTCAAAGTCAACAACTGCTATGTAACTCCTAACACTCCTCCAGCTCACAGTTTTGGAGTATATTGCACCTTGACTCAAACCTTTTTCTTCTTCACGTAGATCACTTTACACACGAAACTAGTTTTGTTCAACTTCAGGTTTTTCTCTGTGCTGTCGTCGTCTTTCCATCCTCCTGCCTCAAAGTCTCGCTCTATTATTATTGCAATTGCTAACTTCCTTGACACCACGCAAAACAAGGGATTATTCAGAAAAGGAGGGAAGTTCTGACACTTTTTTCCAACTTAGTCAATGATGATTTCACTATGGTAGGCTAAATAGTCTCAAGAAATGATGTCAAGTATGTGTGTCTATGTAACTTGCCCATAATACGTGGAAGTAGCTTCTAGTCCTTTACAACGAGAACAAAAGTGGAAAACAATGAAAACAATTTCAGGGGATGTTACAAAGTCAAGTTGAACTTATAATCCTTGATTGAAAAATATAAACTTCCCATGCCAAAAAAAGCTATGGATAGTGAGAAGTAAAAATTTCACTAATAAGATTATTTTATACTCTTCTATTTGTATTGCAACATTGCAAGGACTTCAGTTTTCCGGGAATATTAAGTAAATTATTCTGGATAAAATGAACATGACAGTGATAAAACAAAACAACTTTTTTTTTCATGCCATCTGCATTGTCAATACTTAATTGTTCATATAAGAGGTCATTTAAAGATGGTAGCATTTCGGCCAAGGTCTTTACTGTTCACAATAGTGGAAATATAAGGAAAGAGAAATAATGTATCAACTTGTTAGGACAACATTTTGCAAGGTTGACAAGATTAAAGAATCCTTAGTTGGCAATTTGAACAAATACTCGAGTAGATACGAAAAATGAAAGTCTCTTTCACTCCTCGAGAAAGTCACTGTGAAAGTAATAGAAACTAAATTCCTATAGCTGAACCTACTTAATTCTCTTCATGTAAAATTGCAAAATCAATTTATTTTTGGTGCACAGTTGCATTCATATATTTCTTAATCTAAAGCATGCAAAGCATACAATCAGCATTTTCTCCTCTGACTTTGGCAAGTATTTAGCATTCAATGCAACATGCTGATTAAGTTGAGAAATTTTCTGTTTCATGAGCACCTCCGTATGCATCTATTATGTACATTACCCTAATGAGAAGTTCGTCTGGTACATACCATATAAGTGTAAAACAAAAGAGCTTCCTTGCCAACAAAGTTCAACTCACAACTTTGATATTTTATACGAATATATTCCCTATTATACAATGTCGCTAGTTTCATACCAAGGCTTACGTGTGCGGAGGGAATGGAGGGATGTTTGTGCTGGGCATTAACTAATCGCAAGTGTACACATGTGACATGCATACGGAGATGTAGAGAAACGGGCACATTTCAAAGGGTTAAACATAAGGTTATAGTGTTGATTAAGTCCTGATAACAAGCTCACAGCATGTTGCGCATATACTACGACCGTTTCACTTCACAGGAATACATTAGTTTTGAAGCATGTGCGTTATTGCGCATGTATAAATGTATGAACTTTTGCAGCTCATGTCAGCAAAAACGCGCGTATAGGGAAGTAAAAATGACTATGTACTTCTGTTTCCCATAAATATATATGCACTTCTCCCACTGCACTGGTAACTTTTTACTCTTTTAAATCTTTGACGTGGCTTTAATAGCAAGAATAATTTACGCGGTCACCAAAAGCTTCAAGCTAGTAAACACTCAGAATTCGTATGGACAAATGTGGCTAGCACTAAAATGTGCTTGAAATATCGTACATGTATGAGCTTTGTTATTCAAAAAAATATCCGTTCTGGTCTGGTATGAATAACTTAATTTACAATTTATCAGATTCGATTCCTTAACGATGTCGAAATTTTCATGACGCAGGTACGGGCAAGTATTTGTAATATATGAATATTTGAATGGGTGAAGATTGAAGAACGCTTAAAAATGATCTGTACAGTACAAAAATGCAGTTTATTGAAGCGCAAAACTGCTTATTTTTACATTTTACTATCTTTACAACGTAAAATTTAATCTGACATCGACTTCCGTTTACTGACAATAAGATAATAGTGATGTTGATTTGCTATCAGTTAAAACTGTACATAATTTAAAGATAATTGTGAACTGAACTGAACTGTGAGCCGAAGAAATTTCAAAATACTTTTCCCCAACGAACAATCTCCAGTGAACAACTTGTTTATTAGATAAAGTTATTGCTTCTCATGAAATTGCAATATAGAAGAAAAACAGTTGTTTCATCATTAATACCTGCCGATAAACCCTTTGGAAAATGAATGACAGACAACACAAACCTTCTTACTCCATGTACCCAAAATTTGCTAAATCAATGCATTACTTTAAAGTACGCTTTAAAATGAATTCTTCGTACTCGAAATATAGATTTATCTCCCAACCGCAAATATCGTGCTCTGTATTATCCTTAGTACGCTGCAGATGTCACGTGTATTATCCTTTTGCTTATAAATAACAGCATAACTTTCAAACTTGGATGTCGGAAAAGTCATACTTATCATTGGGATTACTAGTAACATGAGTTCTTTTATGCTCATATAAACTTCCAACCTGAACTAGCAAAAGGCTTACTGCTGCATAGACTATATACAGATCAACAACAGAGACATATAAAAAACAAGACACTATTAGCTGTACAGCATAATACTCTGCGTATGCAATGAATTTACTGGAACTGCGGTGGTGGGAATGAATAACATGACACCACCTTAATAATGCTTTAGGGTGTAAATATGAGAAGGATGTTTTTCTTCGTTTTCCAGGTACATAACAATAACATGTTAGCATGAAGTAACTTCATGATGATATACAACTTGCGTATTTGTTTCCACAAAGTCTAAATCGACGTACTACTATGCACTGAATTGATTTAATTTATATATTCGTTGAAAATATTGACTTGCTTCAACACTCGCTTCAGTCTTTTTCATCTGCCAAAAGATTTGTCGAGCTTTTGAGAAAAAAATAACCTCAAATAGTTTGCATTTTAAATCAGCGGAAATGTCGGGAAATAAAAATGCTTAGCTTAAAATGATGAAAGATTTCAGTACCAAGTACGATTTCAGTGATGTGATTTTTTCCCCTTTCGTTTCGGGCAACAAAGAGCACGTCAAGTGTGAATATCACACAATTCTTGAACTCTTTCATTTTTTATCCTTTTTTGACAGAACGTCGCATTTTAGGTGGAAACAAGTGGCAGTGTTACAGATACATAATATAATGCTGTGAGCCGCAGACTCTTACAGATATCCTGTGATGATGCTGGTGGCATTCTATCCAGTAGGGCGGTATGGCATAGCTTCTGCTGTAAGAGTAGATTGTACGCAAAATAAGGATAAAAAGCGTTCGCTCGTCCGGTTGTCGACCACGTCTTGTCTCCCTTCTCCCGCACATCACTTGCCTTTGTCGAGTCACTCGAATTATTCTTCATGGTATGTTACACAGCTACATACATTGTGAAGTCTAGCCTTCTACACACAAAGCTCACGTATATGAGCTAGTCATCCCAAATATCTTGTGTAATATTCCACTGACAATGATACGATGATAGAACGAAAAAGAGAGAGGAAAACACTCTCGTATTCCACTCCATTTTCTAGCGGGGCTAGGGCAACAAGAGGAGATACTCCATCCAACATCGTCGTTGTTAGAGCCCAAACTGAGATGCATGTTGTTCCCTTCCCATCTACATTTTATGCATATGGATTAATGATAATAATACAATCTACGAAGGACGCATTTCATTTCATTCTTCCAGCATAGCATCAAACACTCACATCGGCACATCCCAAAAACCTAGCCGAAGTAGAAGAGACGTGGAATACGGAGAAAACTTCCCATTTGCTTCCCTGCCCGCACAGACCGATCATGGGATGAAGTGCAAAAAAGAGAAGTTTGCCGAGGATGAAGAAGAACCTGCCAGAAGCCAAAGCCAATTTCTAAAACCAACCTCATACAACCAACTTTTGAATACTTCTTTCTCTTCTCACTTTTAAGCCTGCCTTGCCTACCTCATCCACTTCATCCTGATCACCGTCATCGGCCACAACAGCAACGAATAGAAATGCTAGTGGTGCAGGGCTGAGAAAAAGAAGGAAAGGAAAAAAATCTTACTTGTACTTACTCACTGCTGAATCATTTCTAGTAAAAAGCATGCTTTGTCCTGATGTTGATGATGATGACGATGAAGCCATGCTTGCATGCTATGACACACTGGTGGGAATACGAACAAGCAATGTCATATAAAGGTTTTACTGGCATGCTTAATATAAACAGGAAAGGATCCTTATTCTATGCCCTTCTCTGTCCCTCTCTCTCTCTCCAAATTTTTTTTTCTTTCTTTAGTTTCTGGTGTATCTGACTAAAGAGAAGCAAGCATCGCACAACAGCAAAACTTGACTCACTCACCAAATATTGTATTGTTACAAGCAACTTGAGTGTTGACGAAATGAACTCTATGTGCTTATAGGTAGTTGAAAATATAGAAGCATGGGTTGCATGTGAGTGAGGATTTGTACGAGAGTGAGTTGAAAAGAGGGAGAGACGTTAGTTTGTCTACGTTGGTTGGAATATGGTGTGTTTTGTGAGTGCATGTGTTATGGGATGAATATTCCGAGTCCACATGCAAGCGTAGTTGTGCGCGTATATGCACGATGAAAATGTGAACCATGTTGTGTTGACTGTGCAAGCTTTAGGCAGCTCCTGTCAGTTTCCATGCAGTAGCCAACCAGGCCGGATAGATTGGTATAGTAGTGGTGGTGGTGCCACGTGATCAAAGCTAATTAATATATTACTATTATTATTACTATTATTATGAACACCATTTCTATAATATTATAATTACAATATTAATGCATGTACGAGCAACAGAGGAAAGAGGAATAAAAGAAAAGTACATTAAGGTTAATATCGACTGACTCTAGTGATAAAACCCCAAGAAACTTTTTTCATATACATTAATGACTTGAAAAGTGAAGAAGTAGACATTAAAACAAAATATTATTCAGGTGGCAGCATCCTGGAGACACTTATGAAATCGTGATCAAGTGAGAACTGTGCTGAAAGTGCGAGCAGTTGACAGATACGCTAACCCCATGTAAGTCAAAATAAGTGTGAGTGAGTTTTATACGTACAGTGGAGTTACAAACAATGCCAATAAAGGTGTGTTTTGCAAAAAGACTATGACACTCTCTTATAGAAACTGCGTACCCAAGTATGAAACTAACGTAAATTTTACGTTATTCATCGAACAAGCTTTTGCAAAAATAAACCCCCAAACTCTTGATTAGCAGGAAACAGTTCTTTTTTCCATGTTACTTATTTAACTACAGGAATAAGACTGATCCATTTATACTCACTCTCTTTGAAAAAAGTAAGTTTGAGCTTTGACAACATTTATAATCCCTTTTTCATTGATTATTGGGAAAAGCTTGAAGTGGATTGAAGTGAAGAGTTGATTGTTTTGTGAAATTCATAACGTTAACCGGTGTAGCTTTCTCCCTGCCTTAAAATATTCCTGGAATTTTGGAGAGAAAGGAAAACTCGATCAACTCGTTGTTGACTGTCATTGCTGTGCTATTTTGAACATCGAATCATAAAGTTGCTCAGTCAGTTGTCAGTTGTCAGTGTGAAGTGGAAGGAACAATCGTAAGACGGAAATCATATGAACTTTGAACTCATTCGAGGTAACGTGACCAGAACTTGTCAAGTATGTAAAAGAAGGCACATGTAAAAGTGTATTAACTCTACAATTCCTATGAATAACAGCCTTGTTTATCCAGTTAAAAAACCAAACTCTCACACAAGCTCAAAACAGTTTGTTTGATCATATTAGTTCATAGAATTGAACAGTTGACAGTTTCATCCACGGGCATAAATCCATAATTTTTCAATATCTCCCCCAGTCATATTCTTTCCAAAATATAAATGTCTACTCATCATAATACCATTCTCCTTCGTCATAAAAGAGAAGAAATTAACCATATTAACGACTTTATCAACAACACGGATATAGCTGCGTCCACAATTTCCAAGAGTCAACAGCAATTTTTATAGCAATGGCAATTTAGGATCAGATTTCACTATGGCTAGCGAATAAATCCAACAATCATGGCTCACTAAAGAATACTTCCTCTCCAACCCAAATTCTTCTATTGCATCAAAGGAACGTGCATAAGTGGGAATACACATATAACAGCATTGTGGCGGAATTGACTCGGTATCGAACACGTGTGCCAACTGAACTGAAGCTTTTCGAGCCTATAAACTCGTTGTGAAACCTTCAGCGACACTCAAAAACATACGTGAAATCTCTCCCAGGATCTTGAACGAACGAACCATCAATCTTGTAATGTTGGTTGGACTCATCTTGAACGAAGGAGAAATTCAGGTTCGCAAATAAGACGGCTTGATGCAATAGAGAATCAATAATCCAAAACCAACTTATACCAAACACAATTTCCCAAAATTTTCCAGCACCAATTGAATCACCCAGCAATCTTTCTAAAACACATAATCATTCTAGTAAAAAAAATCAGATTACTTATTGTATTCCTTTCTCTGCTGGGGCAAAGCAGTTGTCAAAGTGGAAATACTTAAACACCCTATGCGAAAGTTAAACAATTTAGCCACTTACATTTTTGCAATTTTAAAATAGCCGAGTTGAAGAATAAACCAAGTTTTACCATCAACTCGAAATAAAAATCAACCCATTCAAATAAATTGTCACATACTGCAGCTTTAATTAATAATAAAGAAGAGTCATAACATTTTACACCCAAAAGTTATCTTTCGTTATTTGGTGTATGACAAAACATCTGTGCAGGACTGATAAGTTTATGCTCCTTCTTGGATTTCTAATTTTCCATTTCCATGCACCAGCAGTAAATCAACTCAATTATTTTCAAAATTTAAGAGGACACCACTTTCAAACTGCTTAATCTGATTACCGGATTGTCAAAAACGACGAATGTGAGAAAGAGAACGTGAAAAACTCGAGGACATTTTCCTACGCAGAGGTCGTCTATCTCATAAAGCAATATCAGCCCACAAGGAGCACATTTCGAAGAGGAGGATAAAAAATTGCAACAAATTGTAAACGCCTTCATTCATTTTGTTGTGCATGTATTTTATATTTTAAAAAATTTATAAATTTTTTGGATGAGAAAATGAATTGAGAAATTAGCTGCCTTCAAATTCAAAGCAAACGAAAACATTTTCCAAGCCCGACGGTCGGTGTCATTTGGTTTATTTGTACACGAGCCGTTTAAATTTTCGAGGGAAACTTAAACAGTACATTGTTTCCCATGGGGTTGCTAACGAGCACGTGAGTATCATGCAATAATCGTTTGAATTGTATGATCGCGTCAATTTTTGTGTACCTTTTATAAGAAACACGTTTCCTCACACTTCAACATTTCTTCCACTCAACAGAATAATTAGTTACGACGGATGTATTTTGGTAGAAGAGTTGTGTAGAGATATAATATTTAACAAAATTAGTAGAGTGTCATTGTACACACTGAAAAATTGCATTATATGTGTGCAAATCGCTTATTAGTCGAAATCTATTGTTGATTACGATAGCTAGCCCACAAAAAATCAAATGTCAATTCAGCTTTCATTAAATTGTCAAAGGAATTCGCGGAAAGGATAAGATAGAATCGAAAACCAAGTGGAATCTGTAAACCAAAGAGTACAAAATATTTTGACTGCATGAAACTAGTACATCCGGAAGGAAGTAGTAATCAAATTGACTTTAACACGGAGATATATGCAGTTTAATTAATAATAATTCGGTCTTGTAGATATATCACTGCAATTATTGTCATAATATTATACAAGAATCTAAGGTTAAATTGTGAATGTAGGCATTGTCTACACGAAGGTTTGTTAGGTTGAGCAAGTAGTTTCATAAGAAAGATTACTCATAGTAGTAAATACAGAGCTGAGATATTGTGAATATCTCTGCAAGTGTCATAAGTTTGTATTGTATAAGAAAGCGAATTCATCAGAACTTGAGTTTAACTGTCAACAACAACTGTCACCTTGAGAAAGTCAAGCAAACGAATAATCATCAGTGAATAAGCCAATTGCAAGAACACATCAGGAATCTCTCCTGTTCACTTGGAAATCCGAATTGTCGACGGAGAATCCCACAAAGTTTGGAGTTTGAAGACAAAATCCAACTCATTCCCCTCCTCGTCGTCATTTTGGGACACGTCTTTCTTCTACATCATCAAGACAAATACCGGGAAGAATTTCCCAGAGGAAAGAATCTTGTACAGTAATTTTCTCAAGCAAACGTATGTGCTACTTTTCTCGTGAAGCCAATCTCACCAAAGTTTCATGAAAATTGTGAACCCGAGAACCAGCTGAGAAACTGACAAGAAAAGTTTGGATCACCGCCCAGTTGAAATTGAATAGTTTGTAACAGCTAAAAAAATTCGGCGCATTTTTACTACTCCACATAAAGAGTAATGAAAAGCAAGGAAGGAAACTAAGTGGCACATTGCATCGATTGCATCACCGTGTACTTCACTTCATTGCATTCCCTCTTGTTTTTGTCTTGTTCTCCTCTTGGTTGTGCATTTTTGTGCACGTTCCAGCCTGAGAATAGTAAGCATCGACTTCCAGTATATCAGAATAAAAGCCATTTCTTCGCTCAAAAACTTGGCAAGATTAACTTTCAGTGAAATTAAGCTAAGGTCAAGGGTCTTTCGATCAAAAGCATCACTATCACACATTGTACGGTTGGATCAAGGGGAAATCTAAATACGCGAACAAGTACAGGACAGGGTAAACTTCTGGAGCTTAGTGTTTGAGAGCCCGACAACACCAACAAGTACAAGACGAGGAAAGCACATCATCATCGTATGCAAAAAGCAAATAATTGAATTAAGCAAGCCACGTGGATTTTTCGACCATAGTTATACGGTTCTATTGCTACACTTTTCAAACTGAACCGCATGCTCCTTTCAGTTTCATCTCTATCTTGCAACTCTCAATTTCCTGTGCTAACGGCACACATGCAAACGGATTAGCTCAATAAAGCAAAGTTATTATTATTATTTACATTTGCATGGGAACACTCAAGTTGGCAGTTTGGAGTTGTACACGTACGCAGACAAGAGCATCATTGCCTCCTTCCTATTAAAAATATCTTCTTCTGAAGAAGAGTGGCGAGGATCAGCAGCAGAGCAAGCTTTCGGAACGAGAAAGGGAAAAGTTGTGAGGAACAGAGCCAGTTTGGTGAACATCTGCAACCAGCAATAGGAGGAAGAAGTAACGAGTAACTTTTTTGTGAATGCATACATTGATCATCTATAGGGACATTAGCACGTTGAATAATATCCCAGTTTATAGAAGTGGCGGTGGCACACACACAGCACGGGTGGTGAGAAGAGCTCGAGAGAGAACGCAAGCACAGCACACACGCTCATCCGACCTGCAGAAGAACACATCTGAAAGCATTCAGTAAAAAGCAGGGACGAACAAGCCTTGTTACACGTATAGCCACCACATTTATTATAACACACTATTTCCACACTCTGCTCGTTTTCCGAATACCAGAGAAGAGGTAAGCAACCCAGGACAGCAAGCCAAGCCAAGCCAGGGGATTCCATCGATAAAAGAGGTTTATTGATCTACATGAGCAAGCCACGTTGGCTGGGAAGCACATTATTTTGTATTTGAGCAAAAGCTTGGGAGACGAAGAAAGAAGCTGCTGGGAAAATTCGTCGAGGCTTTCTCTCGTGTGCGTTTGCTAATAAGGAGCACGAGAAACTGTTGGTGCTCCTGTTTGTGTATGTCGTGTTGAAATAGCACCGCACATACAACCCCATCCACCGCCGCGACCGTTTCCACAGCCTTCAACAAAGGGGATATGTATAATAATTGTTGTTACGCCACTTTTTGGGCATGTTAAGTTGAGACGGTGGACTGAGAAAACAAAGACTTCCATTGATTCGTTAAGAATCTTATTATAATTACGCTGACCGAGTGAGTTCCTCGTGTAAGAACTGTAAAGACAGACCTGTGCGTTCATAACGCGTCCTTCACACTGTTGCTTTATGCAAGACCACTTAAGCCTTCTATACATCCTGTTGCAATTGTTTCACTGCTAAAATTTTCAGGGAATATATTGCCTTCTCTATATTCCACGTTCAGAGTTCAGATACCCAGGGATCGTTAACTTTTCTCAGAGAAGTGCAGTGCACATATTACCGGTTCATAAAAACTGGATTTTCCTTTCCTGGGGATTTGTGAGCCACGTCTTTCCTGAAAGTGGCTAAAAGACGAGAGCCCGACAAACGAACAAGCAGTAGAAGAAGTTAAGTGTAATTGCAAAACTTAATTGAGGAAAATACGAGAGGAGTTTCCCTATATTTTTGTCATTTACGACAGATATAATACAAATCCGTATCAACATAATTACTCTTACTCATCGCCAGAGTCGCGTTGTTTGCAAATCGACTGACTGTTTCATATGGTCTCCTCAAAGCCCTACTACAGCTAGAACTATCGTTACAACAGTACTCAGAACCACAATCCACAGACTCTCCAGTGGTATCTTTTTTTAACAGTGCTGTTCAACTTTCTTCTACATTTATCAGACACACGCGCGAGAGAGAAACAGTCTCATACATCTTTCGGTAATTGGTTGACTGACTGGATAATTGTTTTTGTGACTCACATCTATACCCAAATATATGCAATAATACATCCATATTAATCACCAATCATTTTATCGCTGTAACTCCCTCGACTCGACTGTCATTACCGTGCAAATTACTACTCGATGCTATTACACTGAACAAAGCTGATTGATTCCCCATATCTACGAGTTATAAATATCTCACCTAAAAACATATCTCTTTTTGTTTCCAATCTACTTGGTACCATCATCTTCAATCAGCGACGTCAATTCAAATTAATTACCGTCTTTTGTACACGGTGGTTTTTTAGTGAAGCAACAAACGGATCTTCAGTGGTCTAAAGAAACCAACGGGACAAACTCACGGATATTGTATTTCGTCATTGAATTCCGGTGGATATCCAAGATTAATATAATGGGACTGGAAACACTCCTCGAAGCTGCAAAGTTTCTGGAATACCAAGCAGAGGTCGAAGCACGTGGTAAGTGAATGTCTATCGTTTTCCTCTAAACCTACTTCTAATATGCAGCTGCCTTATAACTTACTATACCACTCTTTTCCGCTTTATTATCGGCAGTGGACTATATTGATGCATGAAGTAGTCTAGTCTCTCTAGCTGCATATTAGCTTGGCCACATTTACTTTCCATTCACGTTGCATGATGCTATTGAGCTTTAGCTTTGGTTTTCATAGCGTTACTTTATGATAACGTTCGTAGACTCAAGCTTATGAGCACATTCATAAGTACGTATATGCATGTAATAGCAAGTGTGCATGATAAGCTTATGCATTCCTTCAAATTGGCAATAGAAACCCTTCTCAACTCTCAATCCTGCTGTATTCGTTGCACTTTCGAAAGAGTAGCACACTGCACAATGTTTTAAAACAGAACTCCAACTCCCACAACACTAGCTGAGTAGTAGTGCTGCATAATAGTGTGCTGGCTTTTTGGCTGTTTATTCGCTTTGCCGACGAATAGAGTTAATCACGTGCTGCTCTAAGTAAATGCAAACTGTAATAGTGTAGAATATGACAAGTGTTACGTGACGGCACTTCCTGAGGGTTGAGTTTTGAGAGTTTCTTCAAATGCCATTTATTTGTTGACTAATACTTCCCGATGATACGTGTACTTATTTTGTACGTAGTGCTGTAAACAACACAATTGCTAATAATGTTTCTGCTGAATGACATACATTCTCTGTGTTGCTTTATGATTTTACTGCTTAATTTCCGTTGTATGCATGAATGTACGTATATTCCTTGGACTACTACTGTGTAATGCATGCTACATGATTTTACAGAAGACAGTAAACACTCCTCGCACATGTTCTTACGAATTCACGTGGTGGCACAAAGATAAATCTTTATGACTGCATTGTAGCCATTCTCATCTGTTTGCTCGAGAATCTCAATTGCAGTCTTCATCACATATTATGCATCTCATCCGTAGTAACTTAACATGTGTGTATTCTGTGTATCAGATATGGAATAGTGTGAGTGAATGCTGCTTCTGTAGAAAGAAACTGTGAACTCCGTTCTTGCTCGTATGACTACGTCCACAAAACGAACCAACTTGTTTGAGGCATGATGTCATCCATTGTATTTCGTTAATTTGGTCAAGCACTTTACTTTTTGGTCAGCAGCAGAAGTTCCATAGCCTTTTCTACCTATAGGATATATCTATCTACCTTGGTCTATGCGTACTAGTATGGTCATTCGTCGTACAAAACTATATTAGCATCTTGCTGATTGATGCAGGTTGCTGATGATGAGGTTGTTGGTGAAAAACACTCAAAAATAGTTTTACCTCCCTCATCGAAAACTGATGAAAAGCGTCACATCCCATGATAACAAACGTTGTGGTGGCGACGAGTAGGAGTTTAGTTCTTATTATTCGTCGTTAGTCATGCAGATGAAGTTTATTATATACATCCTTTAACTCATTCCCCCTCGAAAAAGGTTTTTCTTCCATCAATTAGTCATATCTTGCTGCTGAGACACGTAGCCCATTCATATACATACATACATACATTAAATGCACAAGTCACAGTTTCGCACAAGATCCGAGTCAAAAAAGTTAAAGAGCACTATTTGATGTAGGATGATAATACAAAATAATGGGAAATGTGTGGCATTCTGTGATATGTGTGAATATTACGTAAATCCACAGGCTTTTGGAACGTTAACGTGGATTTTGAAGTTTGTTGGAAGTGGCACGTCTACGTGCATTCTTTCCTCAAGCCAACATCATTACCATAATGTTGAGTGTGTGTGTGTGTGTGTGTGTGTGTGTGTGTGTGTGTATAGTTACGTTAAATTTGTATTTACTCACTTTACTGTACTTTGCTGGTATTAGTCATAAATATTATCTCTCTCTTTCGTAATATTATCATCATCACAGGTTCAGGTTAATTTTTGAGTCAGGCAGAAGCATCATGTACGCTTGAGTCCATTTTATCATGATCATCAGTGGTAGCCAGAACAAGTAGCTGCTACTCTGGCTGTCTTACCCAGCAGTAAAAGCATTTACTCCTCAGACTAGAACGCAACGGTGCAAAGTGCACGTGGTTTTTAACCATACCATATTATGCATATATTATTCCCATCATCATCAGTATCATTATCACATTTCCCTTTATTCCTAGTCCTCCTCTCGGTGTACATGCGCTGCGTAGTTATTCTACTACTGGTATTACTTCAAAAATGATACTTTGTACCTTGAAAGATATTCATTTAAACGCCACCAAGAAGTTGAATGGATTCTACCTTTACCGTATTTCCCCTGTCGGTGTACTCATTATTACTCAGTTAGCCTGAGATGCATTAAATGTACAATGTTGCATCTCTGCAATAATACCCTTATACTCCATCATCACATCACTAAATTTCTTCTGTGGTAACAGAAATAGTTGTAAATATGATATGTGGTGATGATATGCGGAGCTGTAGTGTAGTGGAAGTGTGAGAAGAATGATGAGAAACTCACCATGATGCTTCGAATATATCATCCGCGTGATCACCATACCATGATTCAAAGCCCATACAGACTGCTCTTCCGTTGAACGCTTACGGGAAGGAAAAGAGCTTATACTCTCAGTATTTTTTTTTCAAAAATCTGAGAAAATACTTTCATAGATCAGAGCAGAAGAGGAAGTTGTATAAGCAGTATCTTGCTTTCCATTATTGCACTCACTCAAAGAGCAGAGGAATGGATGATGTTGCAAAGTGAACCGAGCAAACATGATGATCATGCTGTTCTTAGGTTGATGTGTTGTGACGGTATTTTACTCAGCGCATGGATAAGCGAAGGAGGCAAGTAGTTGCCCAGGATTAGTAGGATATCCAATGATAATGGAATGTTGGCTGGCTGACTTGCTCATGTTTCCCAACGACAACTGCATGAACGTAGTAAGTAAGGACAACATCATATCGAAAGAAAAAAGGAAGACAGTCGTGAAATGATGTATTTGGATGTAGTAGCAATGATGACAGCGACAACAGTTCAACTAGGGGCTGTAGTCTGTCTTTTTCTCTTTTTTTGAAAGAAAGGATATGTAAAGAAAGGTAAAATAGCGAATTTATGTCTTGTCCTTACCTAGCAGTTTAATGTAGTACGTGTCTCTTACCCAAAGTCTTGTACTCACATGAATTGCACGTTGTGCTGCACCGTTCTCGTCCTCAGAATAATGATGATGGGTTGAAGTTTTGAATACAAAGTTAAGATTAAAATACTTATCTGTTGAGATCCATGCCCCAAGGTATAGCATTATATTTCATCGGAAAAATGATTAGTATACAATCCCGCATTCACTTACCGCTTCTGAAGCTTCATTTGAAACGATCCATTTACCAAAATTACATTCCAGTGGAATGTGGAAAACAGGAAAAAAACATAGACATACAACAGGAAATAGATGGAAATAAAATCATATTACCCTTTCCCACTAGCTAAATCAAGTACGTACGCCTTTCATTCAAATTGTCACACCAGCTAGAACTCCACGTGGAAGCATCCCAATTCCAGAGTAAAGTTGACGGTATACTTATGATGTGCTACGGCTCACGTATGTAATCGTTTTGCCAAACTTTTTGGCCCTAAAGCATTAGAACAAATCATGGGAAAATTAGTAGACTCCAATCTTCAAGTAATTTACTAAAAAAGATATCCACGTATGTGTCAAAATACTAGCATAATTTTTCCTATCCTGTGTCAATTTGTCTATGTCTTCTTACTTACAGCTAAAAAAATGAGAAACTTAAAGGGTTGAATAATGTAGAAGGTCTTTATAGACGTAAGAAAAATGCACTTGTACCTTTTTGGCTACTTATTAGTATCTTAGAGAATGCACCAGCGTGGCATACGTCACTAAGTCACTATACATAGCTACACCAATACACCTCTCTCTCTCTCTCTTCTGAGTAAAGTGTAGTTAGTACATGGTCGCAAGAAATGGATATAGATGTGCCGGGTTTGGTTATCATACTATTTCATTCATACGTAGTATGTATATACAGTATATAGTTAACTAGCAAAACCGCGTGTGCTCCTTCTAACTATATCGTACTTTATCGTAGTGCATTTTGAATGGTCTATAGGACCAAATAAAACACTATGTAGACCAAATTCACATAACATCAGACCACACTCACTCTTTTTTTCTACCTCTCGGTCGGACCACATTGGCTGGCGTTGGCATTTCTTCAACATGGAATGCTATTGATGCCTTTATATAGGCGTTGAGTTCAGTGAATGTGTGATGTGAAATGATGATGAGCGCGTTTTGGTTTTGCTAAAAGTTAATCCAGTAGGCACATGAGGCACACGACACTGTTTATGGTTGGTGTACGTGACGTGCGATGATGAGAACTGAGGTAATTATAGCATTACCTTGTAATAAATGATTGAGCATATTATGATCACGAATGATATTCTAAGTAAGATGTTATTTTCAAAGAAAGTCTGGAATATGTGGTTTGTCTAACTTTAACATCAAACCCACCTTTGGCCGACAATCCTTAAAGACGGAATCATTTATGGAAAAAAGTACTGGATACATGAGTAAAAAAGGTCGATGATAGATGAATACTTTTTGATAGAGAGCATGTGCTGTGTGCAATTCTCATATCTTCATCCAGTATGTTTCCAGTCGATCGTAATTGTTGTACAGACTACAGACACTTACGTACAGACACCGATACTTACGTTTACGTAAACAAGTACACATGCATAGGAAAGCAATCGCAATCATCAGTTGACGTGTGTGTGAATGATGATAATCACAGCTTCTAGTTCGGAAAAACAATGCTGCTGATACACTTTCATATTTACGGCCCCTGAGCATAGGGGCAAATTCCATAGAATATTGTGTTGGATCAGTGCCGTGTGTAACTTGGTGTTTGCTTAGTAAGCTAATGCACATTATATTTTTTGTGGTGATCTAATCATGCCTGATCTGTCTATCAAACAGATGTATTGAATTGAAACCTTTCACATGTGTTTTCCTGTTTTAAACTGTTTTCCCGATATACTCTCCTCTCATATTTGGGAAAGTTACGTACCAGCACACTACATTTGTTATGCATGGAGAATGCGCACATGTTGTTATGTCCACTTCAGGTGTGTAATAAAAGCTCATATGTAGGTAATAAAATACATGATTTCAACGGTATTGAAATATTCCACCAGCTTTTACGTTATTGGTGTTATCTTTGCATCAGTCTCAGATGACAGCGCAACGTGAAGCTATTCTTTGACATTGCTTTCATGACATTTTAAACCTTTAGTAAACCCGGGCGCTTGCCCTCTATAGGATATTATGGCTTTGTTGATGAATGACACAATCATTCGTTTTGTTCCTTTTCTCATGTTTGATTCATACGTTTTTTTTTGCAAATAATGATTCAAGTTCCCTCAATTTCGGCCTACCGACCACCGTCTCGTAGATAGTCCAATCATTGTCCGGATCCCAAAAAATGAGTTACCTAATAATAAAGGAGTATTTCATTGAAACGCAATGAATTGAATTGTTCGATGTTATGCATAAGCTATAAACAACACAGAAGTGAACTGAATATGCAGTTCCCCTAAGCAACAAACTAGTGCATTATTGTGTACGACTAAAGCGAGCCGTTGAACGGCAATCTTCTAATTGTGTTATTGATCGACTTGCCCTATTACAACATAGCAGCATAAACACATTGCCATGAAAAGTCTAAAAATGAGTGACCTATTACAAGCAGCTATAAGCAATAATGGAATGCCTGACGGGAGACAAAACTTGTTATTGAGAAATTTTGCAAGCCTGCAGCCAATATTTTACTACTGTTTGTCCCTCGCATTGCGTCTCTGGTGTCATATGAAACCGATGATGACGGCTGCTATAATAACATTAGCTGTTCCAATTTATTCGGTCAAATGTAAAAGTCATAATGTGAACGTGATTATTAGTGTTTAATGTGCGAGGAAACTGATGATGAGTTTTTATCCGTTTCAAATTACAAGAGTGTATAGGTATGCCCATCAAACTTTTGAAGCGTACTATTCAACTCGCTCCATATTTAACCAGAAAAGAAGAAAGGGTAAACGACCAAATAAAAGTTGAGAAAACTTGATCTCTATTCATGCAGAAATGACTCATCTTTGTTAATGTAGGAGGCATAATGAGATAGCACGGTGGTGTGTGTGTGTGAGGCGAGGTGAATAATTTTGTTCTCTGATACACTGTCTTACTATGATGTACTTGGTGTATTTTTACATGCCAAGTATCTGCTTCTACGTAGTTGCACATTCTGTTTTAACACTATCAACGCCAATATTTTTGCCACTTTTCTTGTGTCGCTCAGAATTATTCGTGTGTGCAGTCTTTTGATCAACTGTAAGTGAAAGAAAATTGCAAGCATGCTATTATTATAACTTATGAAGGATGATTAGCATATATAGAATCATATCCCACATTGTGTATTTATAGGTTTCCTGTACCACTAAGGTAGTGGCTTACCAACTGACATGGTGTAGTTTTTATATACTTATAAATACATAAACGATGAGCATCTCGTCGTAGTAACACCCTCACAATGTTTTCATTTTTGCTCGTTTATCAATTACCCTTCTATTAAATGCATTGTTTGGTATCAGTGGTTAAGTAGGGCATATCAAAGCGGAAAACATCGATATTCGATATGACCATTTCTTCTGTAATGTACCTACAGCGATAAGGAAAGGAGATGAGATGGCTTGGAATTTAAAAAAAAACAATTCTACGCAAATTAAGTGAGTGATTTTCCGTCACAACTTCATTCAAACTCGATAGACCAAATATGATTGTTTTGAGAATTCTTTTGGGGAAAACAAATTTATGTCCATTTATAGTATGTATATAATTGTTTTACTACACAGTAAGCATCCCAAAAGAATGGAGAAAGGAACAGTTTTTAATTTCTGATTCTGATAGCTGGTGCCTGATGTTGTTGTGATAGGAAAACTGATGAATCCATATTGCTGTCAACTAATTGAAATTATATCTTGGTTTCCAAAATGTACTAGACTCACTTGACTGTTTTGGTAGATAAGGATATTTTAAACGCACTCTAGCCTTATTGGTATGAGATGGAAATTACAAAACTCATATGCTTGAAATACGAGGATATTCGCGGAACAAAAAGCGCTGAAACTAATATCCCTTTACGGAGAAACTTAAATTGGAATTGATTGTTTTGTACATCAAAAGAAATCATACACTGATGCACTTATCTGTTTAGTTGAACCTACAGCCGTGCATTTGTCAAAGATTTCGCTCGGTTTCCATTTTCTCATTTTGTAGAACCGTTTGAATTACTTTCTCTACTGGAGTGTACTTAACGTATTTGTATGCGGCTCTCTCTAAGAACTTTTATGCAACCATTTACCACTTGAAAACTTTTATTACATTTTGAAAACTGGTCATACGATGTTCCAAAGTTGGAAATTGTATTGCTCATCCATTCACCATGTGAATTGCCCTGAAGTGCTTATATATTGGCTATTTACAGGATACGTTATATCTACAAAGTTAGTTACGCTGTGTGAAAGTAGTGAAGCGAAGCGAAAAGAAGATTGTGGAGTGTATCTACGTGTATCTACGGTACACGTAAGCACTACAAGTGAAGTAAAAGATGTTAGTCATAAGTTGTCGAGCTGTTAGATCACGATCACTCTATCCATTCTCGAAAGCAAACATAGTTCTTACAATCAGCTCATGTGGTCTAATAATTAGTAGCCGGTCATGTCATGCGACGTGTTTGTAATCGGCAATTATTTGATGGTTTTAGAAATCCTACAGTTTCCTAGCATGCTTGCTGAAGTTTTAACAACAAGACAAAAAGTCGAAATTCATCATACAAAAGTTGCCCGTGTACACTATAGTAAAGTTTACCTTAGGCTTGTAGTCTTCTGACGTAATTATCGTATGACCCCTTTAGCCCTTTAATATATTTCTCTATTCTGGCCTGGCAATCAGCATGCTTGCACCGGACACTGAGGTTGGCAGTTGGTAAAACTACCAAGCATGCCACAAAAATATTAGATTAGTTGAGAGTCCGCATATCTGGCATTCTGCATATGGAATATAGCTATCAGATTTCACTTTATAACGTTCATTTGGCATACCAACTATTCGTGTTTCATACCACCTCATGTTCCCTTAATAGCCGGCAGAAATGTAAGAAAGATTACATTTTTGCGAGTTCCTTGTTTAAAAAATAATCCTCGTTGTTCTTTCCTAATTCCTACTCGTATGTGCGGCTCATTTCACGTTTTTCGACACCGAGACCAGGAAAATAACTCTGACCAAAGAAAAAGCGTTGCGTTGTGAATGTTTGTGTGTGTGTTATACGGAACGGAATATATGATGTGGCAGTTGCGGGTGAACGTAAGCACCCAGCGAGGGCAGAGCACAAAACACATTGTTAGTTTGAGCTTGAACATGCGTAGTACCCGTGAGCTTCCACTCAACACTCTTGAAACAAACGAGAAGACGTCTGTGTTGTAGACGCAGAGACCTGTAGAAAGTATTGGATGAAACGTGTACTATTGGGGTACTATTGGGGTAGTTTCTCGGCTAGCATGTGTGTGGCAGCGTTGAATACACGTACGTGTACGGTTGTGCACCCCACCGGACCGGACTGAGAGTCTATAAAAGCCTATGAAAGTCGGTTGGAAAAAGCTCGTTTGGACGGGGAAAGGTTCTTCAAGGCTTTAGTAATGTTGTGCTGTTAACGATAATGATCGTTGTCATTCAAATACCTAGCAGTGAAACCAGGACGAGGTTCTCATTTCAAGAGAATATTGCTCTAATACTCAACCCCAACGTGGCTAATTTCCCTCCCATAATCACGAAAATATTAGACAGTCAAGCCAATCTGAATCTGAATGAGGTGGGATAAGAGATGATTAGTAGCTTCAACTTTGATCAGTTTTCTCATTAGGTTTGCAATTCATGGTGTGATTCCGTTCGCTACACACATTTACTTGATTTGGGAAAATTAATCGAAACGGGTTCTAAAAGTTTATTACATATTCATGGAAGCTACTGAGCTACCCTTCTTGTCCGGTACGTGTAAGTTGAAAAACTAGTGCTGAAATAGGTTGTGTGCATGCTGCAATCTTTTAGGTGTTAGGGATGTGCGATCATCTTGAAATTTTTCCTGTAAAATACATCCAATAATCAAACGAATTTCTTGCCCTTGATCATGTTTCATTAAGCAGCACAGTGTACATCGAGCTGCTAAATTTAAAGTATAAAAGTTAGTATTCAGTGTTGTAGAAGCTTGGTAGAATATCATCATCGCTTTAACGTGTTTTGCTTCTTTCTTTCGTATTATTTTTTTAAATTGTTATTACTAACAAACTAACAGTAGATAATTGATGACAAAAATATACGTGCTTTTGCTTTGTGCATGAAACTCAATGACAAATCCTATTCTTCATATTACCATGATCGAAATACAATTCAAGGCTGCCGTCGACAGTACCAATGCTCAAAAAATATAAAAACCGGATTGTATGTAACAGTGAGCCAGGGACGGAAGGTTTATGTTTGCTGTATCAAATAGTAGGGGAGAAATAGGTATAGAAAAGCACTGAAGGGCGAACTCTGACAAAGACGCAGGGGAAAACCCGCGTGGACTTTAGATCGGAGGAGTTTGGAATCTGGAAAGACGTATCTTTTTGTACAGACTCTGTTGCCAGCATTAGCAGGCAATCTAACTCACACAATCAGAAGAACATGTTGCAAGAGCAAAAGCAAACGCCGTATCTACCTCTCTCTCGGGTATCGAAAGGGGTGTGTGCATGAACATGAAAAATGTTGGAAGAAAAATTTCAAGCTATTGGGATACCTACTCGAATCAAAATGTCCTCAAGTAGCTGCCTGTATAAAGAAGAAAGTGAAACGATGTATGAAAAAATGTTGAAGATATGGATTTGAAAATCAGTATAAAAGGGACAGACAGAGATGCATTAAATCGTACTTTTTTCATTCATTTGATAATCTATCTGAAACAATTTTTACTTTAAAAGATTGTTGATTAAAGCCACAGAATGAGGGACTGAAAGTTATTTTCAGAAAAAATGCATTAAATTTGTTTCACGTCAATATGGATATTTAAATAATCATACATCACTTGACAAGTTGGATATTATACCGCATATTTGCTGTAAACGAGAGTAAATATAAAATTCCCTTTTTCGGTTATCAGTATTTATTTCTATTGTCAACGAACCATTTATTAGTCTCGTCACCATTATCACCAACAATATCACATTATCTTTCAAATCAACCCTAATATTGTTCCTCTGCATCTAATTTTTATTGACTCCATGAACACACAGCCGCAGCATTAGTAGCATTTTCACATTATACCTCTGCCTTTCCATGGATAAAATTCGCCATCAGCAGACGTTTGTCTGTGAGGATTCGTTCATTTATATACTCGCCCTTACAGGAGCATCGACGTGTAATTTTTACATGTTTTATGTGTAAAAAATACGTTTGAATATTTGTGTTCCGGAAGAGTACATTTTTAAGGTTGCAGGAATGGGTGTATTCACAAGGTAGAACAACAGAATTTCCATAATGATGTAATATCGATTTTACTCAAGATACGACCACATGTACTTCCGTTTCCGTATTAATCTTACTGGAGAATCTCCGTTTCCTCTCGATAATTCAGCTGGATGTACAAATATAACTGTCTACCTCACCAGCTTAATATAAATGGAGCAAGTAATGATATTTTGCGGTGTAGAGTGAAACTCCATTCAGGTCACGCATGCTTGATTTATTTATACAAAATGGAAATTAAATGTACCTAAACAAATGCAATGCAAAAAACACGGAAGACAAAATACAGACGGTTCAGCAGCAAACTGTAATGCAATTTTGATGTTTTACCTTACTACTTTTGGCTTCGATTCTAACCGAGAAAAGCACATGGAAGAAGAGGCACACGTGGACAATGCCTACATACATAGTACATACCGAACGATCGAAATGTACTTACGTGTAAGCAACTCTACCTATTATGAACTATGTTCCTTCTCACTGGTTATTATTATACCAGGTGCACTGCAATTTAGCAGACTACAAAACCAACCCATTTATAGTTATCATCAGTAATTTGCACTTTTTATGAGAAGTGCAGTCACTCTCATGCAAAATATATGTACGCTGGTTGCGTCTCGAGAATGTGACTTTTTATAGATGTTTTAAAGGGGAAAAGTCCTGATGTGTTTCGCATACTCATTTTGAAGTTTAAATTTCAGCATGAAATCACATTAAGAGAGGTGTAAGTTTACGATTTCCTGTAACTCAGCAAGTCCAACCATTTTTATTTAACCAGACAACAAATTTTACTCCAACTTCCTTTACAACATATGCATACAGCATTGCTCACACGTCTGTATTTTTAAATGACACTTAACACCACATATTATTTACATTATATACCTTTGCATACGGGTGGAATATCCGGAGCACATCCCAAAAAGTGAACTATAAACAATAAATGATTGCAAAGGTTTTCATTTCATTCGACTTCCCTGTAACGACCATTTAAATGTGGAAAATGTAAAATAAGCGCTACTTTAGGGTCGAGACTTGGAAGCGATTATTAATGAGTATATTTAGCTATTAGCTATCAATTGGATAGTAATTGTTCAGGATTCCTTGACCTGTAACCGGTGCTAACAAAATCAGCACGCTGGATTCTTCGTTCCCACGAGGTACAAATACATCAGTATATTAGTAGTAATTCTATTTAAATGGCTACTCATTTTATACATATGTACCTTGTCTCATTGTCAGTGTGTTACTTCGTTCGTTGCAAGTTATATAGTATTCGATTTATCAGTGTGAGTACACAATTCCAAAATAAAGGAAACATTACATTTGAGCAATCATTTCTCACTTGTACCGTCTCCAGCGACGAATGAATACAGCAGTATGCCATCATTATGTAGCAAATTATTAAGTGAGAATCCGTATTTATTATCATTGTTTAAATATTGGCCTCGTGTTAAAAGCATATTAATCATTATACTCTTATCTTTTCTCTTGTTGGTATTGGCAAAGAGGAACACAGCGGTCTGTATTTTACTGACAAAGGAGTAAATATTGCCAAAGTTATTGATCGTCACGTGTGTTTCATGTTGTAGTATTTGTAATATAAAAGACAAAGTGTCTAATATTCACGAAAGGAGAACCACACCATTTGTGGTAAAGTTTTCGAGGATAGTGATAATCACAGAGTTTATATGTTCATGCAATCGGCATACTGTTTATTAAGGCTTCCACTAGCTCTCTCCCACACTCACAGTTTTCCTCCGGAGAAGGATACCATGATACCAACGAGAATTCCGATGTAAACGCCAGAAAAATAAATTCCTGTACGACATTTGCTGCTTTAATATTATACGAAAGACGCTTCCCTTGGCAAATTAATTTTTGGCAAGAGTTCAAAATCTAATGTTTCCTTCCAATGTTGTTTATACGCTGGATATTCATACAGTCTCATACTGCTGCTGGAAAGCCTGCATCATTTCGAAATAATTATTCCATGTCCTGCTGGTTATACTACTTGATATTTTTTTTCTTTTGAAGGAGGATGATGATGACAACGACACTTATATAAGCTGATACGGTGGGAAAGGTGGCGTGGTCGATGTTGTATTGCGGCTATCTAGCAGCGCATGAAAATTACAGTTTGTGCTGTGCCACAGTCACATGCATGTCTTTCCATATCACTGTTGCGTTTTTGCGTGCTTTTCTTGTTTGCTCATTCCCTAGTAGAGCGAACAAGAGAAAAAAATGGAGACAGAGAGAGCGCTTGACCGTGGGAGTAGCACATGGTGTAAGCATGGCGCCCTTCAACTGTAAGCAACAAAGTCATACAACCTCCGAGCAACGTCCCCTCTTTCTCTTCGCCTTATTATTATTGAAGCATTGTAGACACTCACCCTCTCTTCTCGCTTGGCTGCCATGCCGGTGCTCAATCTCCTGCTTCTTTCCTAACAAGATGAAATGCGTGCCTCGCCACCCTTGTGTAACCGAATAAAACAGTCCATTCACGTATTGTAGAAATGCGCGTTTAGAAATTATGTATGCTTTATTGCAATCCCTATCTCACCAAATGCTATGCAACAAACGATCAAAACCCCCATCATCCTCTGACCGGTGATCATTATGAAATGTACTCAACAAATTCGCTTAGTAGTAGATGTAAAGCTTTTTTTACTATTATTTTTATGCAGACAAGCATGGTCTGATCCCTATCGTGCATTGTATTGTAGAGCAACAATGAAGACGAGTTTTTACCCCTGTGTAATAGTTAAACATCATCGTTATTCTCTCACATGCTCGATACATCGCCGCCGCGATATCTTTTCCATAACAACGATGGGAAGTGGTCGGAACACCTCGGACTCTCACTGCATGGTGGGGTTGAAATTCATGCGGTATATTGTGTATAATATGTACTTATCCAAACATACAAGGGATTGTCTGGCCATGGCGGTCTCATGCTGCACATTATATTTCGGTTGACTGTACTGAGAAACGAAGAACGGGCTTAAACACACGACGAGAATTGTCCCCGGCTTTACTGGTCGTCATCATCATCAAGCTGATTCACGCACATGCTACACGCTTTCTTTTTTCTCACTCATATAGTCACCGCTACCCCGCACATTGCATTGTTTGAATTACATAAAGTCGTCTCTACCAACTACTGCTGCAGATCCTCTCAACTCAACTGTGCTTGTAAGAAGTTGCTAATCCCATTGAATCTACAGATGTGCCTCCATGTTCTAGCATGATAGCATTTTCTACTGGAATTTCTGATGAGCACCTATATCGGTACTCGGTAATGCTGGAGGACAAGCTAAGGAAAGAAAGGAAAACTCCTGGAAAAATCTGTCTTTTCTTTACAATGGAGAAATCGCTTAACAATATTCCGTGGAAGTAATATATATATTACCTCACCATCTTTCCATGCTGTAACCCCTATTTGTATAGCAAGAGAACCGGAAAAGAAGATTCATTCTTTTCCTATGCACACCACTCTCCGGCACTATTCGTTCTCTTGGTTCCTTACTTATCGACCTTTCTCTAAGTTTAAAAAATACCAGAATAGGCAGCCATGCATGCATGGCTTAGCGTGACGTGACATGGAATCGAGGAAAACAGCGTGTTGCTCCAACTCACACTTAAAGAAAGTTGCCGTGCTCCTTTCAACTATACTTACCTCAGAAGGGGAAGAGAAAGCTTGTTGCGGGGAGATAGCTAAACGTTATCAATGTTTAGTTTCTCGAGTAGGCTAGGTCTGACTGGTAATACTCGTGGCATAATGTTGGCTATGTACTCCTGTGTACTATATTTTAAATTGGCACGGCACGAAATAAGAATGGGACGAAAAACTCGTGTTCTACAGGCAGACCCCTGATTACCTGTGTGATGATGGCCTTCACCCAGCTTTTGCATTATAATATGGTGAAAACAAAACTCGATAAATCGAGTGCACCGTAATGGTATGGTATAGACGAATGCATTGCGTGTGGTGACTAACATACAGCTGCATACACTAAATCTGATGTCTCAATTTTTCAGATTTTTTTATCGCTGGAGTTTTATTAAAACTTTGACACAACCTTAGAATTTATATAACTACGTGCCGTTATATTAAGAGCATGTTATCATGTTATGTACGGTTGCTATCTATTGAAAGGGAAAGCATGACTGTCTATAGTTCTGTCTGTGGTTACTAAACAAGCTGCTTAGATCAGTAGAACGAACAATAGTAAACTTTATTTTGATTGATTTACCGTGAAAATAACAGTGAATGAGTCAGGAGGGGGAACTCTGCTGTTCACAATTAAGCTCATAATTTGTACTTTGAAACGATTATTACTAAAACTACGAGACTTGATTCATAAACTTCGATAATTTTATTTGCTGAAGTTGCTCATAAAGTTGTGAATTTAGTCTTAGCCCATGGAAATTATTTGATGTGTACTTGAAACTACAAAGGAAGTACTCAATTGATTGAATTTGAACGGAGGTGTGGGGAAGGAAAAACAAAGAGCAGATACTAGAATACAGTAGGCGGATTGCATGACGAGGCGTGAGAAAATAAGTGTAGTAGAAGGGAGGTGTATCCTGCATCAACGCATTGTGATGGAGAAGGAAAACCAACGATTTTACGAGTACATGCCTATGCCTACACGGTCGCTCATACTTTACATCACAAAAGCACCATTACAATCTAGCTTCAAATTCAGAAAACTTCCTCCAGGGATGGACCTTTAGAGTGGACTCATTGTGTACCCGTCACACTAAAGCAATGCATTGATACAGTGTGGTGTCTGACTTGTGTGAGTCTTAAAGTTCTCAAAGTGGAATGCATTAACATATCAACTTGGCATAAATGCTTTTTGCTATATATGTGGTATGCACTTGTAATTAACTGATTGTGAGTATCAACCAGCGTCACACAAGGACTGGGCGCTATGACTTTCCTTTAATAACTCAAACACACACGATCAGATCTGATTGCATATAATTACGTCGTTGTTCAAGAAACAGCAGTTGAATTATTAAGAAAAAGAAACTGGCACGTAATGCAGATACATATATGCAAATAAATGCACATCTCTCTTTCCGATGGAATATTATGTAATGGATGTATGGCCTGGAGTCAGCCGTCTTTCGACATACTAGTCTATGCCCTCATATGAATCGTCTATAGTATCATTCGTTTCCTTTGCACAGAATGGAAATCTTAAGCTCCTTGATTGTTTACCATTTTCCAGATTCTCAATAGAAATTGCAAACCATACGAAGGATCAAACACCCTCGTCGACTTGGGCTTACAAGATAAGAGCCATGCATTTGGGTAGAATAATATAATTGAATGTTTAAACCATATCCCTTTTGGTCAATTGGGTATCAGCCGTAATAAAACTGTCATTCTTGCCATTATTTATGAAAAGGGATACACACCAGCAGTTGATATGGCTGCTTATTTTATGACGATGATGCTAATACTTTGTAGCTCAAGAGTATTAGTCCTAAAGTTAGTTTTACTTCTTTGCATCTGCAACGTGACAAGACGTGATGTAGAACACGATATATGCATTTGAGTATATAAATCCCCGTCTTTTTTCTTCCCTGCTGTGGCAAGAACATTAAGTATTGGTTTTTTTCTCAAACAATTATATCTTTTTTGTTGCTGCTATTCTTTGTGTATAATTGTCAAGTACAAGAGTGCAGGGAGCCTGAATGGGTACTAATAAAAATTAGCTTTAGCAGGTGAGGGGATTTACTAACATTTCTTTTGACGTTCGAGCTCTACGCATTCGTCGAAAACCAGTGACTTACCAACGGACGATGATATCGCTTGAGTAAAAATTTGTCCAGTGTTTTACTCGTAATCTTCGTTGGATCAGCAAACAAACATTTCTCTAACACTTTTACCCAACTACGAAAATCCTTTAATGCAAATTGAAATGAGTTGATGCATTGAAAACTTTCTCCGAATTCTTTCCGTTTGTTATAAAGTAAAATAATATCATCTGGGATGGGTTTCTTTGGAATAGCTCATAACACATACCTAAATATTTGGAGTATTTTAGCTAACAAGTCGAACTAATTCGACAAACTATATTATAGAACAGATTAGGTACTTTCACATGGTTAAATTGGACCGACTTGAAGTATAAAACTGGGAGAAAATAGAGCATAGTTTTACCATGAATTGAGGACGTGGCTGCATCCTGCATCATGTATTTTTCCTTCTTCTTTTTTACTAAACAAACTAGCATAACGTGCAAACGTGCTAAGCTAACATGCGATCTACCTTTGACTCTGAAATATTATTACACTATAAACTTAATCCGAACTGGTTTTAGAGTTTGTTTCGTTTTTATACCGTGACTTTCGTCATGTAAATGCTATTATGAATGTTGCTAACTCGATATATAGGATTTAGTATACGTGTGCGCGTGTAAATTCTAGATTAATTTATGTAATAGTACCAGTCATACTATTAGCAGTTTGATGACTTCAGTAACTTGCTTTTATAGTGTACAAATAATAGTTGGTGAGCTTAAAGCACTGACGGAGAGAGTATAGCTCTTTATTAGTTGTGTTGCTTCAGTGGACTATAGTGTTTCTAGTGGCTTTAGTTACTTGAAAGTTGTAGAGGCGGCGGATGCGGGGCCAGATGTTGAGATTTCAGTAGTCGTTTTATTCTTTTTGCCACATCATCAAATTGCCAATCACAGTTTCAACTTCTCAGAATGCTGAGCGAATGGAAAATTCGATAAACTTCTTTTATATATACTTACTTGTTTTGCATGAAAATGAATGCAGGAGATCATGATGATTTATCGATATTAAATTTGTTACTTAACTTTAAGTGGATATGGAATGCTTACGTTAGTCTTCAATGCTGATAGTCGGGAGCTTTTATATTTATAAATTCATGAATGTAGTATGAGTTGTTTAGCAAGATTATGTCAACTGCTGTCAAATTTTGATGTAATTCACCTGTAGTTGTATTTGATGTCTGTCAAGTATCTATACTTACGATTGGCATAATTAAGTATCATGGTGAAAGTATCCTGATTTTGCCAAAAAAATAGCAATAAATCAAGAAACTAACAGATTAGTTTACAAAGAGGTAGTTAGCACCAACACTTTATATTCCTCAGTAACACGAATCTCTGCAATTCTCTAAATTTCAAACTCACTTCATGCGAACTGTCATGCCCGGCTGTCCAGAGTTTTTTCCATGTGACGTGTAATATATACGTAATGGAAGGTAGGGAAAACTTGTGTATCTAGGTATGTTAGGTAGGTTCCTTCTTTGTATCAAACCACATGTCCATTATCAGCAAAAAAGTATTTGAAGTGATTACATGTGAGGAGAAAAATGCTTGGAAAGAATTACTACTTCTACTACTTACTGACGCTGTTCACATGCTTGAAGAGAATACTCATCATTATCATCATCACATAATACCTAAACACGATCTCTTGTGTATCACTGATGGGAAGTAAGGTTTGAGAAACCACTTTCATATCCAGCATCACCAGCAGGCCAATCTGTGCATGTGGATTTGCGTATCCATGCAATGTTTTAGGTCAATCAAGTAACGTGTAATGTAAAATGATGCAGTAACCAAGTTGTAAGCGATAAACAGTGTTATGAGAAAAAGCACAATGTAAAGCGAGTTCAGCCCCCATGTCATGTGCCTCTTTTTTCTGCTGATAGAGCTTCGCTGAAGATCAAAAATGTTATTGCAAGCATGCTGGTGTTAGTTATCATCATCGTCAGCAGCAGGAGCAAGAGCAGCACGCCGAACACAAGTTTACCAAACTTTGTTCACTGAGTTAATGACCTTTGCAAATTTTTCTTTTGCCGTTCAACCCTTCTCCTTGTTGGTCTTTGCAAAAAAATTATATGCTCAGCCTCTGCGTCTTGTTGGTCGTGGCGTAGTGTGGTTTCAGTTTGGATCTGCTTTGGATTGCTTCACTTATCAGAAGTATCCTCCTGTGAGTAAGTGCTACGCAGTATTGCGGAATATGTTCCTCATTCAATTCTCATCTCTCTATCTTTTCCACTCACTTTTACAAGTCTGGTAAAAAGAAATGGCGAACACTTTCTGTAGATGTGGCAGTTCATGCTACAAGACAGTATGGAGTACAAAGACATTATGAGCAATGTGAATACGACGTAAAAATGACTGACTCGCCTTCTCCGTTTCATATTTAGTTAGAACGTCGAGAAGCGCACAAGTGGAAAGTAGCATACTTCCCAGCTCAATCTGACTTTTTTAGTTGTGCCATTTACCACACACGACATGTATATTTATATATATTCACATCGTATATTTACTTTATTTAACCACATTGTATTTTATCCATATGAGATTTTTCTTCCTGATACGACTTGATTATCATAATACATATATTACTCTTCAGCGTTCACTGAACGCATGCTCGCTTTAGAGTAAACACAATTTACTCATCTCACACTCCCTCTCCTGAAATTCTATTCCAAATTGCTAATAACAAATTTTGCACCTCTTTGCCAGATCAGTGACTACGCAATTCAAAAACCATTGAAAATCTCATCGCAAAGAAAGTTCGTTGCATCCTCATAATATGCCCTTGCCTACACTAGCCAACTATACAAATTCTAAATGCGATTTCTTGGGTTGTGCTACTTGAACCTGTTATGAAATATCCACGCATTCATATCATGTATTTTTTTGTGTTGGAGGTTCTTTTGGCTTGCTATATTTTTCTTGTAAATTTGTAAACGTGTAGGTAGAGCCATAGGTACACGTCAGACATGCTTTTTAGAAAGCTAGAGAGTCCTCAAATCACAGAATACTAGTGACTCCATAATATTACATTTGCAAAAAATTCCTGCTTCCAATTTACCTGACTGACTTTAATACCTGGCAATCCACCGGCTGGATTTTTTAGAGTATGATGACTTTAGTATTTTGCATATTTACTCATGATTCAGATTCAGATTTCTTGCTTTCTGATCGAATACGATGCCAAGTGGCAAAAGTAATATCCAGATAGCTAGTCAATCCGGTTGTTTGACAAAATTATTCGTTCTTTCTGGTCATTATGACTTCCATCTTGATATACAGTGTGTGAATTTTCGCTTTGCTTAATGTCACTTGGCAAGGTAACGGAGTACACCGCGCTACCCAACACAGTTGCAAGTGTAGCAGTATGACCAAAGAAGAAACAAAATGTTTGTATTAGTTTTCCTACCTACCTTTGTTTTCTGCTTTTGCCATCTTCTGTAATAAATACCTTTAATGTGGTTGCTACCCATCCATACCATGAGATTTGTTTGAGGCCATAGCCCCACGACCCCAGTGAAATTTTTGTAAAGCCAGTATGCTCAACAACAATAATGCCTTCCTCATCATCATCAACGGAGGATTATTATTATGATTAGAATGCTTGTTACTATTACCGTGTGCATGTTTGCTCCAGGATGAGGATAAATCATAACTCGAATAGGAATTTCACTAGCAAATAAGTTTCCAGAAAAGCCAGGCGGAGATATATCTACGACCAAATTATTCCTATGTAGGCATTGTGCTTCCTTAGCAAGTCGCCAACTAAACCAAGTAAAGATGAATAAAGCCATGAACCAGTTGAATGAACGTACGTGAATGGAAAGGATGAAAATGAAACAGACGGTAATCAGTCATTCGGTTCGTCGTCGTGATATGATGAAGATTATTAGATTATTCTTCTATGTGGAAAAAGTATATGCTTGCATTATCTCTACATGGAACGTTGGAACGTGTACAACAGCAAAATGCTCTCGGTTCGCTGGAAACTTTGTTAGCATTAGCATACTTTAATGTTTTAGCTAAGCTGATTCACTCCCCGCTCTGCTATATATTTCTACTTTCTTTCTGGTCGCTTCAGTTGTGTACCATTTTGTATTATTGCTAAAATTGTCTCACGGTCACGACGAAGACGACGACAGCGCTGATGATATGGTTCATGCTTTCATGGCTCATGTTATTTGAAAATAATATATGGCATCTAGGCTTATTCATTTGAAAGCATACGGAGATGAGCGCTTTCGAGATGACATGGCTCACAAAAACATACTTATAGGTAGGTAGGCACTAGGCTCTCATCAGAATGGAATTACTGCTATGTATCTTTCTTGATGGTGCTTCTTTTCTGCTGTTATATTCGTGTTATTAAATGAATCAAAGACTTTTACAACAACGCAGAGAGCGAGCTCACATTAGAGCAGCCACCGTACCACAACAATGAGCAGAGCTACAGTCTGAAGCCATCCAGTTTTCTGTCACGAATTACTTGCAGAATTTCTTTTCACACAAGATGCTCGCATACATTATGAAATTTCCCTGTTGCCCTATAGGTGAAGTGATGAATTGTTTGAAAGTATAGCAATTTCGTGACTGGTGAAAAGACAGGAACACAAATTTTTGACGTTAATGATCTCACTCTTCCTTGTAAAATACGTATATCAAAATGCATAGCTTCAAACCTGCGAACGGCTATAATACGCAATCGAAGTTGAAAGCGTACAATTAGTTTTAAACCTGAGAAATTATACGTGCCTCGCTAGTTGTCTACGGCTTTTGAGAAACGTTGTTCAATAAAGAAAGCCACCAGCATGATTGATTAATAATGAGTGAATCTCATTTATCGAGAGCTACATTTCAAATGTTTATTTTTAGTCATTTGTTTCAATTTTCAATATGGCAAGTGGATGTTACGTTGCGTAAATTCCTTCATGCTGCTGAGCAAATTGATGTGGAAAATTTCTAAGGTTGTAATACGAAAATGACAGCGTATTTGATGAATACGAAATACAGTCATTTTGAGGTTAATTAACCCAAAGCCAGACTGATTGTGAGTTTTCATTACTGTTGAATCTTTCCAAGTAGTTGCGCATGTATGTTGTATATGTGTGTGGAGGATTCGTGTTGTTTGTGACTTGCTATATATTCGCTATGCTCACCATTGAACTGAGCGCTGAACTTACTTGACTTTGTGCAAGGTTCAAGGCCAATTTAAAAAATGAAATTATCATGATGACAGTCGATTACTATTTACGTATCTATGTATTTCCCCTTAATGTATCAATAGAATATTATTCAATCAACATTGAAATGGAGAATACATTATGTTGATAATAATAATAATAATAATAATAATAATATAAAAGTACTTGATGAAAGAGGATGTTCAATTTTACGCAAGCGATACTATTTACACATACACATGGACAAATAATAGTACAATATCCTTATTTTGTATTACTGGTCCAGTTAAATCAGCTTTCCACCATTTCAATCTACGTATTTTGGGAATTTTTCATGATCTGGGTGGCAATAATGGTCATATTTATTCTACCCGATTCACTCATCGCCAGAGAAATTCGTATTACCCCATCCAAAACGATTATGCTCAACAACTCAACCGTTTTCCAAGTACTTTCAAGCGCACTTGGTGTTATCGGTAAATTATGCTATGTTTAAGTTCATTCAGTTCATTGTATGCAAATTGTATTAAATTGTGTACCCAGCATGTTCAAGATATGTATTACGTGTTCTGATGGACATGCCATTGTAAAAACTAAAATT
Organism: Sinodicranocentrus sp. ZH6; assembly: GCA_027743935.1. Taxonomy (NCBI): domain Eukaryota; kingdom Metazoa; phylum Arthropoda; class Collembola; order Entomobryomorpha; family Entomobryidae; genus Sinodicranocentrus; species Sinodicranocentrus sp. ZH6. Next base: position 45,974 of record JAHZNA010004424.1, read on the forward strand.
ACAGAGAGCATTTTTTTCTGGTTCACGTGCCTTTTCCCTACCTTTCATTTTCATGGTTCATAGTTCCTGATGACGACATGGCGTTTTTCTTTGCTTTACTGGGCTCACTAATTTGAGCATGTGCACTGGCATGTGAGTCCACTCAAGAAAAAGCCGGTATTTCAAAAACAATGGATAGCACTCTGCCAGAATCCTTATTGTTTTAATGGGTTTTTCAAATCTTCCACCATCCCCCGAAAGTCTATTTATGTAGTTCCTGGACAGTATAATGCACTCACAATCAGATTTTGTACACCTGAAAGGCTTATCATCAACGTCAGCATTCAGCACTCCTGTCTTTTCGTAGAAAAGAGTTCAAAGCATTTTCCCAATAGCTCATAATGGCAGAAATTTCATAGATAAACTTCCAGTTTGCATAAAGAATGGTCATTGATGAACAGTTGTGAAACTGGCTTTTGATATTAATGCTTGCTTTTACTATTCGATAACCTCTTCCAGTCTTTTGATCAAGTGTTTTGAGTAAATTGCTGGGTTATGTCCTTTTCCATGTGATATACACGCTTCATTGAAAGCTTTGCCATGTCCTTTAATATAAACCAGATTAAATTCTTTATACACATTTGGAACTCTAGTGCACAGATGATGTGAGTATCGTCAGTTAAGTTGCATAAATAACCTATGTGTAATAAAATCACATTGTCAATCAGCTGGATGATCGATCTCAATGAATGAACGTTTTTCAACTTCAGCTTTTCCCATTTTTTGCTGTTGACGAACTTTCTTGACTTGTTTAAAATGGCTGAAAGAAATGCATAGCAAGTATGTCATCATAAGAGCTCCGTTATACCAAGTCTCTACCACATAATTAAAACTTGCAACTTTACATAAGGGAACTACTTAATTTGAATACGATGTGAACTTTTTAACCTGAAAAATTCTCGTGGTATGTATTTTATGCATAAATGCATCCAACGCGTGATTATTCATTTCATTTGGATTTATTTTCCGGACGAAGACCTTTCCAAACCTTAGTTTCATGTGGGTCACCAATTTTAGCAACTAATTCAACCAATTGTCGAATTCATGCGGTGGTGCAGGAAAATGTCCATGGATAATGTCACTGAAGGCTGATATGAGCACAGTTGGCGAAACCACATGCAAACTAACATGTTCCTATCATAATAACGCTTCATGAAATGTGCTCACACATGTACCAAGCATAAATGCTGCATATTCAAGGTGACATTGAATGTGTGGTCGGTCGCACATTAATGAAGTAAAGTGATAATCGATAATTACCATTGAATGGTTAATTAGAGAGGCAAGGGCGGGTCTCTTGGGAACCATGATTTTTCAACTCTAAAGAACGTCTAGATTGGAAATTTATTAGAATCTTGAACCTTGTCCAAGTGTCAGATTTTACGCAGTATAAGTCATCATGAAACTATTGCTAAGATATAACACTTCCACAAGGCAGCAAAATTTTGGCTACACTTAACATGTAAAGCTCTCTACAGTCATTCATATTATTTCATATAGGTAGCGACATTATTACGTTTTTGTGTAAAGCAGACTACAAGAGCTTTAAAGTTGACAGTAGGTGGAAATTAATGACGACCATTTCAAATTTCAGAGTAGGCATTGTGTAATATAACCTGGGTCAATTATACGAGGTCTCATGCAGATAAATATGTACGTATCCTGGTTGGTACGAAGCCACATTATTGGTTTGAACTTAACTTCCTCAGGACAAACCAATCCTTCTTTTGCTGCTGATTAAATGTACTTTTTTCCGTCCCAAAGTATGCTTTGAGTATTATTTATGCTTGTGATGAGCTGATGCTGCTGGGCGTAAAAAATAGTTTGCAATAATTCACGCTGTATAATTTGTATTCAAAAACTGACTGAATCATGCTCACTCCATGCATTTTCAGTTATGGCAAAAATGAGCCATATGTCACAGTTATTAAAAACCCATTGGTACTTTAGTTGAAGATGTACTGACATTTGTGTACATTATTTTGAAGCGGTTGAAAATATTGTTTTTCAATGCCATGATACCATTAAGAGTAGAGAACTGATTCCAACAGTCTTTTCCTTGCTAGCAAATTTGCCAGTGTGTGTATCCCTATTTTTACTAACGATAAATGGAAAATGAATGCTTCTTATGGAAACATGGAGGAGGAAGGATTCTTGCTGATTTGTCTGTCGTACGTAGCGCAGGCAGTGGTCCGAATCATTTAATATGCAAGTGAGACCAACATAGAGTTAATGACCTCATTTCCTGCTACTTTACGAAACCATCGACTTGGTGTCACCCACTGCTAGTTAAAATATTTTCAATGGATTTTCGCAATACAAAATATTCTCATATGCATGTCTCTCTAGCGTACACTCGTAATGCTAGTCAAATATCGGCTGTGTAATGTAGTCATCATAATACTTCCGCTGGGACTACTTTTTTTCGTTTACTCAAGTTGTGAATTCATAGTGGAGCAAATACTCACATTATAAATTATAAACCAGATTTACTAGGTAACTTATGACTGAAGAATGACTTACTGTTGAAAACTGTTTACCACACATGAAAAAAGATGTGCAGACTTGTGATGATAAAGATAACGAAATGATAAGTAGAGAGAAGACCAGCTTTTTGTCAGTCGTGTCAGCACAGCAGCATTAAACAACTCATCTCTGCACCACTCACTTAACTTCTTGGCTTTGTTTGCTCTTGTGCTACGTTGCTGCGTCTTGTTCACCAATCTGACGGTTGAATTAGGATCTTCCTTCAACTTTTTGAGAATACTAATGCATGAACCTCTTCTCTCATTCGATAGATGGCTTTGTTCTAACTGGAGAGTATTTTTGCTCCTTTTGAAATGAGCGCAGCGTCACTGTTGATAGATACTTGCTACGAAGTACATTGTATTGTCTAAGTTGTGCACTGTGTGCACAAGTTGTGGAAATAATCGTTAAATTTTAACGATAGGATTTTTTATCTTCTACTTAAAGCCTGCACGCTGCTCTCCTTTTCGTGTTATGAACATTGCTTATTACAAGTAAAATTACAGAGCTTGTTTACTAAGTTGCATTATTGTTGGATGCACGAGTGTATAATGCACGAAGTTATTGACTTCGTGTTTTTCTTCTTCTCCCTATATTAATCCGCAAAAATGTATTTCGAATTTCTAAACTCACACAAGACAGAAAAGAGTACGTACAAGTGGGAGCAAAGTAAAGTTTCTTCATGGTAAAGCACATGATCAACTAATGTGTGTGTGTATGTATATACACTTGGGTCGTCACGAGGTTTAGGTTTTATTGGAAATGGGAGAGGAACTGTTGAAAAAATGCACAAACTGCCAAATGTTTGCATGTCAAAGAGAGAGAAACCCTGACATCGAAATACGAAATGAAGCGACGCATTTTATTTTTGGAAAATGAAAGGATTTGCTTGGTAACAAAAGTGTAACAATGTCATCGGATACTTTCTTTAGTATTCTTATTGAGAATCCATCTGTTTGAAATTTCAGGGAAATGGTTTTATTATAGTGTAATTAGATAGCTTGATTGGTTGGGCGGCAACAGACCATATAAATCCCACTTGTTATTTTTACTTTGTACGTAGTAAAATAACCAGCAGCATAGTTGGTTTTAGCAGGGGAAAGTCATCAGTGATAGTACGGGGTTGACATTTGTTAGCAAATTTTGGCACATGGTCTCTACATTTTTTTTAGCAGATATGCAAAATCAAAAAGGAGCTGTGCTACTAAACGGATAGAATACAGATATTATAATATGCCGCACAGGATAGGTTTATGTGCCGCTTGTGTCTTGTGTATCGCATTGCATCAAATCATGGGGAATTTCCGAAGATAGCATAGCGAAGTGTCATTGCATGGAATTGCTCAGATTGTACGTGCATCATCAACCCCGTGCTATTCTCACTCAATCCCTATCTACCACCATTTTCTTTGCAAATAAACACTGTCTGAAATCGAATGAATTTAATTCGTTCGTTGACGGTATGACAGAGTGATAAAAACACTTTTTTCTTATGCAATGGGAATCTTTTCTCTTATTAGTATCTTGATATTACTTCTTCTGAAAACTGAAAACTTTGGCTTCTTTTGTCAGTCTGGTAATTATTAGATTATAAACTTGCGAGCTTTTGTGATCGAAAAGTATTATATATAGATTATATACATGGTCCCTATAATTTAACCCTAATTTTTGTTCCTCGCTAATTGTCAGTTGGCAATGTTTGAGTTATCAACTTTCGTAATTTTATTTGTACCATTATCATTATCTCTTCACAAGGCAAAGTTTTGGTAGATGCTAATTATTAGATTGATAGAAAATATGTCAATCCCACTGTCTGCACTGTATACTCACCTCTAATACAATATATAACAACGTGTCCACATACACGAAATGCAACACTCCCGCAGTATTGAATATATGTACCACGTGTTCTATGATCCTATTAGATTATTGCATTACAGCTACTCCTGTGTACTTTTTACGTCAATTATGCATACGTAGGACAACTTTCTTTCGACTGTGGTTCCATGTCAAGCGCATTAGCCATTCCTAGTCAGAAAAGTGCAAGTTTGACTTTCTCCCTTTACGTGTGCCTACTACTTGTGAGTTATTACAATTGGCTTAAGCTAGGACCCCCTCCTTCCCACCTCATAAGTAACAGTACGAAAATAATTTAGTAGTATTTCTTAATAACAATACTAATACTAAATACTACAGTGCACATTTTTCATTGCGCTCACGTGTAAATACCAAGTTTTCGATACAAGGACTTTCAGCATTATTGCAAAGGTATGCATCACATTCTGTGTCGGCATTTTCCAGTAGGATGGTAGTATGACATAATCATAGCATGAAGTTGAATATGTCGAGGATTTCCTAATAGTATTACCTAGTTTTACCCTCTAGCATACATGCATTCATGCACTTAAACCGAGAAATGTCAAGAAAGAGCATGATTTTTTTTTACATATTTGATGTGAAAGCCACTCGTGTCAAAATGTGGTACAACAACTTTCGATTGGCTTCTCGTATGGAGGAAGGAATCAAAAACTAGGTTAGATATACCACACTGCACTGTCAGACAGAAACTCTGGAAAAGCCTTCGCTCGCACACATGCTCGTTGTTTTTCATTGCATATAGTTTCGTCAACCCTTTTAGTATTCTTGTAAAATTCATGATGTCACAATTCTGCCTACTCCAGTCTCTGGTATGCCATTATTTTGTTTGTTTTCTGCAATTACATGAATACCTATGCGTGTACCCCAGTCCCCAATATAACACGTATGTATTTCAGATACTTATTTTGAGTGAACCCCCAGTGTTTCAAGTGTTGTTTCTAATATGCAATAAAAGGGTTTTTGGGAAGTGTGCTGAGATACCTCACCAAATGATAATATACTCGGCAACAGGCAGCGAGGAAAGTATTTCTGGTTCTGTTGACTTTTCATTTTGGAGCGTACAGGGAGTCAAGGATTTTTTTGCTGTCATGCACGACAAGATCCGAGAGCGAAGCCGTGTTAATGCTTCAGCTGAAATCATAAAATTGAGTAGTTATTGCAACAATCATAAATCAAGGTTCCTTTCTTCTTCGACCGTGACTTTTTTTTTGTTTTCCGCAAGAAGTGATTGTTTTGTCGGTACACAAGAAAACACACGTTTAAAAATTTTCCATACAAAAAATACGCTAGTTCACGCTCACTGTCATCAAGCACCTTTCCTGGCAAAACTGGTTCTTGTACAGTATGAGAATAGAATTTTGGGAATATATTTTTTAAACCTGTAAAATTATGGCGGAGCACGAGGTTCTTCACATATATGCTGAAGCGTCAATGATGGGCAAACTAAAGCTACCAATACAAAACAGCCCACTATCACCGTCATCATGCCATATTTATCGAGATAATTCTGCTTTGTATAAGGTCTGCTCTGTTTTTTTGTTCATTTTTGTAGGGCAACAATAGTTCATAACGTGCTCTCGGCGTTCACTTACTCACTTATCACTACTGTTCAAGTAAATACTAAACAGATGCAATATTATGGAATTATACTCTAGTGTTTGTAGTCGCTTAGCTTGAACCAGCAGATTATAAATGAGCGTGTGTGTTGTTACTTGTTCATCAGAAGACTATGACCTCATCGCAAGGTTAACGTCAAGTCAGTTGAAAACCCACCAGATGTAACAATATGATTTGCCCTTCGTATTACTCATATACAAAATATCATTTATGACTACGACTATATTTGATAGAGGTATAACTTTTTTCTCTCTTTTTTTCCTCTCTTTTACTCAGCTGGAAATCATGCGCTCTGTTAGTAATCAAAAACCTCATGATTTTGTTGACAGCTTAGTCCACACTGACTGACTACCTAAGTAACTTGAGTACAAAGTGAGATACCTATATATATTTTGTGCATAGTTGGATAAAAATTCACTCGTGGCTCGTCTCAGTTTGTTATCTAGTTTCATTAATCGATTCGTTGAAAATAGGAAATATGATAACACGACTATCGTCACTATCTATTATTCTACAAATTATTATTATGCCATGACAGGAGCTGTTCGGAATGTCTTATGCAAGCACATGTAATAAAGTAATAACCACCTGCTGGTTATATTACTTAGTCGAATGTATAATTTATTTATGAGAATGTTCATGCTAGTGATGAGGATCCAAGTTGCTCCTTTCTTCAAATTTCATTTCCTACGTATATGAAACTGTTTGACATACTTATGATGCAGTTGGGCTGTTATGTGGTTTCGTTGCAGTCAATGACATGTTATGTCACTTGATATCACGATGAAATGAGAGAGAAAAAGTACTGTGTAGCTACATATTTGCATACTTGGATCAACAACCTAAGTAGATGGAGAAGCTCAACTCAATTCATGAATGGCATCTCCAGAAAATACAAATACATTGACAATTTAAGATTCATAGCTGAAAATCATTGAGCAAAAAACCTTATTCAATGTTGGTGTCCACATTTTACATTTTTATCGCAAAACGACTTACTCCAGTTTACAGATGGAATTCAGTCTGACGAATATTCAGTGCTATTTATTACTGTTATCAATTCCCAACCTAAACTCCGTCAGCATCATGGAAGACCCGGGCGGCATCATTCTGTCACGACAAAAGCGTCGCTTTTGCATATTTACTAACATGCCTGTTTTTCCTCATGTACATGAGACAAGAACGCTTATCTCTTGTTAGAAGGTTTCTCGATCCCGCTCTGTGTTAAGGACAAGAGTCCACAGCCCAGTTTGCGAAAATCTCTGCAAAAAATGAAAACTAGTATAGACATACAAACGAATAACATCATGATGATGGCATTATTGTGGCGATGGTTATCAAGTCAAAAAGTTGCAATAAATCATGAATGCATATTATTATTACATGTACACGTCCATACTTTGAAGTCCATTCATGTTCATTCACCTCGCAAGTCGTCTACAAAAACAAAGTATGGTAACATAATGTGTGCATCAACTAAAAAAGCATTTAAATACCACATATTATTCCATAGTATAAGTAAAGAGATGGCTTGTGCAGAGGTTGGGAAAACATGTGAGGAATATCCACGAAGCAATCATCCGACCAGTTGACTTCTACCAGGAGGAGAGATAGAAAGGAAGAAAGAGAGAACGACGACCAAGGAATGCAGATAGAATGATGATAAACCATTAGCAATGTACGCAAGTGAGGATTAACAAGTATTAGAAAACAACAAACCCGGTCTCGAAGTGCACTTTTCTCTACTTCCATTAACATTACTTCTGCGTGTTAGCACCACACTGCCTAGATACCTTGAGAATTATATGTTGCTTCAAAAAATGCAAACGCAGGCGTGCGTCCTCCTCGAGGTATTCATATTTTTTTGCATGTAGCTAGAGCTTAGGTGGCATCCCTCTGATAAAAAGATCCTACCTGACAAACTGCCAAGCCAGAGGGAGATTTGCTCAGGTACTTGTTTTTCTGCCATTGGACCCACTACTGCTGATCTATATGCAAACAAGTGTTCACATTCACCACTCTAGTCGTCCGTTCACTTGAGGACGTCTTTCGACGGGGTTGAGTGAATTTTGAACAATTGACACTGCTCCAGAATATGCAATTGTTATATTCTTCATACATATATGTGTGTGAAAGCAATGACCATCATCTCGTGATGCCAACAATTGCGATTGCAAAGGTACGATGTACTGCTACCGCTGGCGATGTCTTAATACGTGATACATGTTACGTCCACTTGATGCATGATAATTTCTCTGCAAAAAATTAAATCCTGACTGGCTTGCTTGATACGTTCATGAATCCCTCTGCCTTACACGACAACAATACAATCACGTTCGCATAATATCTTCGTTCTTCATCAATTCCAAGTTTTTGCACTAACTATTGTGCATGCAAGGAGAAGGAGCAGATAATGCGAAGTAAATAACAAGTGAAGGAGAGACCTAATAGCACTTACATTCTCAGTCTTACTGAGTCAATCAGTCAGCAGCTGGGCGAAAAAACTTGTAGTAGTACATTTAACACACCAGTCAGCAATAACTAATAACAATATATACCAGTAGGAGAAAATAGGAATATTGGTCGGCATTTGTTCTGCCGTGATATGGGTCCCGCATACTGGCCACTTCTTATCATCACATCCCTCTGCTCCAACTCTAGTTTGTGGCATGTACATGGATGACCGTGAAGTTGACTCTTCTTGGCAACCACACAGTACATCATTGTAGTAGCAGACATATTGCTAGACGCGCATCATTATTTTTATGTACCATGGAATGATGATGGCTGTGGCAGTGAGAAGCAAAACTTTTTTTGCAGATTGCACACATGTTCAATATAAAGAATCGTAGTGATTATAGCTCTTGCGTGTTCTCCTCTGCAAGTGTGTGCCTGTGTGCTTTGTACCTATGGAGTGGAGTGTGCAGGATAGAATTTTCATTTCGAACAAAGACTCAAACCGTGTGCTACAAGGGATTCATGAGAAGACAGTCGGACTCGCATACCTAAACAGTGAACATAGTACATCGTCCCTAAAGCGAGCGGACATGGAGGATATGATGGTGTGATAATGCATTGCAATAACATCTTGGCAAATAATTTTTAGACGCATCACGAGAAAAAAAATGTTTGGTAAAATCCTGTCTACCTATTAGAACATGCTTCAATGTAGACGATGCAGACCTTTTCATTTCATCAGCAACGGAGCGCTGCTGGTTGAATGCACTTATGAGATTCTGAACAACAAGACTCTACCCCACTACTTGTGATTACCTACTAGAGAGCTGACATCGATTAGCTCCAAGTTGAGCTGCTTTCTTGTTTGTTTGTGCCTGCTTCTCATCTTTGTTGTTATTTTTATTGGCATTGTTATCCCCCACGAACTTCGTGAGCCCGTGTCTGCGGCGGAATTTCAGGACTTTTCTCTCTCAGTGCCGGGAATTCTGCTGGAACAGAATTTGTTAGTTTTGTACTATTATACATCTGTGTTGTCTAGTGGTCTCTTTGGAGAAAATTTTCCCTTTTTACGTTTGCCAATCCAGTGCAAGCATTTTAGATCGTGGGATTCCATCACATTGAATAATTCACGACGCAAGTGTTTTTCCTTCAGAGTACCTTTCTTCTCTCTTTGCTTTTGCGAAGACTAGTCTCGTCTCGACAAGCAAAGCTGACCTAAAACATTGAACGATGGAATCTTTTAATTTCTAAAAATTGATGTTGGACAAAAATGTATTTGTTTTGACGAGATGTATCACCGATTGTTTTTTGTTTGTTTTTGATCCGCAGGCCACATCAAATTTGTTGATTTGATTTGTGTCACATTTTCTGGCTGCTTGCATATACCCAAAACTAGTCTGAGATTATGAGTGTACCCAACCCAAAACAGATCACTTAATCGATTCATCACTTCATAAGTGAGGTTTTATGGGCAAATGTCAATGTGATAGTGACTGAAAAGTTGAATGCATGTGTATAGCCCCATTTACGTAAATATGCTGGATATAACCAGAAGTGTCAAAGGTTTCGTGGTCTTGTCTCATGTTGAATATTCGTGTCATGTCATATTGATGCATGCAAATGCAAATATACAGTTCCTAATCAAGCATATTACTTAATCTTTGTGGAAACGCAAGCAAAATTAGTTATTCTTGCAAGTTTTTTTAAAAAAAAGTTGCTTAACGTAAACGCATAAAAAGCAATATTTTTTTCATCATCAGGATTTAGCGTGTTTTCAATTCTCCGAAAACAATGCTTCATAATATACCTATTTAGTATGCCTATTCATATTATGTAATGGCAAAATGAGGTAGTGCCAGGTGCAGACTCACAACAAGCTTCTCATTCAATAATCAAGAAGATTCCTCCTGTTCCTTATCCTTGCTATCAGACAGTCTCCAAAAGTTGAACATCGACATCAGCCTCAATATTATTTGAACTTACTATGAGTTTGGTCACGCAGAGGTTTTTAATGTGATCGCATACTGCCTCCCCTAATAATGCATAGCGTCTGCAATGTTAACGCTCGAATTTGGCAGGTTTGCTATTAAATTTACAAAAAAGCTAGTGTACGCCAAGTTGTGTGCGGTGATTCATTAATAACAACTATAGCTATATTGTCGTCACTACTCTAATAAAGCGAATCAGTAAGGTATCATAATCACCAGTTTTCCTAACGTTATTCATACATGCACTCAAACAACCCTGCAAAGCATCTCAAAGATTGTGATTTTGTAACAGAGGCAAATGTTGTTGTGCCCTAACAGTGGCACACACTTATTTTGCAGTCATACACCTAATCTCAGTATTTGACGGGGTCTCGTTGAAGTTAAATAGCGGAATTCTTTCTATAGGCGATAATTTGACTGCAGTAGTCCTGCTGTTAAATGGCTGACGGCAGAAACAAAGAACCACTACTAGTTGTACATGAATTTTTCATGCATTTCCTCTTTTGCAAAGGACAGCACACTTGATTCTGTTGTCGTTATACGCGTTAGTTTCGTGCTTATCAAAAAGTTGGGATTTTACTTTATTTACATTTTTGGTGACCGGCTAAGATCAGTGTCACGTCATTATTTTCATTATCATTTTCATAGCGTTATGAGCAACCAGTTTCGGTCAGTCAGTCTCTCAACAGTAGCCACCGTCTCTAACAAGTGAATCCTACTAGACACTCCATACTTACAAACTTATCTTACATAAAGAGTTCTGTCCTGACAAATCTATGGTTTACAGTGTTTTTGAGGAAGATACGGGTGCTCTGCTCTCACATTTGTACAAAGAATTAAAGAGAAGTTTGAATTGATAAAAATGTAAGCACGTGAGGATAGATAAGCTCACATCTCACATAAATATTTTTCCCTGAACATTTAAAAAAAAGATTGAAGCAATACAATTTAAATCGTCGTCATTCCCTATACTGCCTTCTCAGCAATGGGATTTCACGTTTAGAGAAGGATACACACACTGTAGTGCCATGTGCTTTAAATGCGTTTTATATTTTGCAAAACGATTCACAAGAGATGAGCTGTACACATGAAACAAGAATATTTAGATTACTGTAGTATATATGCATATTTTCTGCACTCTCATTCAGATCCTTTCTTAAATGTGTTCGAAACAACTAGCAGCCAGTCCAAAAGTAATCATCAGTGTCAGTGGTATGGTATTCCCACCTAGGGATATATAGATTCTGATTGTATAGAAATGTAAGCAGTCGAATCCCTCTAAACAACAAAACACATCCACATCCCTATACTCAAGTTTGAGTCAGTGATCAGCAGTACGTACATCAGTCAGTGATCGAAGCGGTGAACAAAATACTTTGCTTGGGCAGAGGGAAGAGAGGTACATGCATGAATTTAATTCTCAGACATATCCTTGTTCGTGGAAATGCCTATATACTTTGTAGATTCGACAAGTATATATGCCTGCAGTCATATTTTAGATTGTGGAGTGCGATCTTTTAGATCATGGCTATGATGAACTCATGGAACAGTTGGAAATAGGCTGTGTAGCTGCCACTGCTCTCCGTCTGTTTTCTTTACTATAGGTCTGTGATATTTAAAAAAAATACTAGAAACACGTATACAGACGTTGCAAATGTGTGAAAAAGGTTACACGCTCTGACTCATAGTTGTTTCTGGTAATGAAGTGATTTCGTGCGTTTAGATGAACCGCAGCAGACTTGTTATTTGCAACCGCACTAGTTACGTATCAGGTGTGTTTATTCATTGGGAGAAGTTGTGTGTTGTGCTTAATCATGTCACTCTGAAGAAAAAAGTTCTAGTCTTTGCATCTGTCAATAATTCTGGAAAAATAAGTTATAACTCGTTGAACAGTCTGATATGGCCATGTCATGGGTGATTGGTTGGAAATGTGTACCTGTGATAGTTCAAATTAGGTGGAAAAACTCCGAATGATTGAACTTTGTGATATCACTTGGAATTTTGACTGAAACAGTGGAATCTATTCTGCATGCTTATATTATTGACGGAATTACCTTGCGAAGAGTGCATGAGTCACAGAATTATTCACAGCCACCTGCTGCCGTGCGTCTGCTTGGTCTGACTTTGTTCTCCCAAGAAAACAAGTTCATTGATATTTGCTATCCGTTCTATCTGTGGTGACTTCATGTTGGGAGACTTATGCAATTGAAACCTTGGAAGTTGCGTGTGACTGACATTGTACATGTTAGCAGTACATCATTAAGTAGTTAAGTTTTAGTGGGCTAGGCCTGCATGCCTGTACACTAGGAGCTGTATGCTTTGGATTTTTTTTTCAAAATTGCCTTTTTGAAACCTGTGCCAAATGAATATGGGAGTTTTGACCCAACCAGAGCATACAATGGGTCAATGTGGACAAAGTGAAAATCCGACACCAAAGAAAAAGTGGATACAGGATTATAAACTTGCCTTGGGTAATGTTTCCAGCTAATGATGACACTTTCCATTTACAAAACTACTTCTCCATTAGTGCAGAAAATGCAAACAGCTATTGAAGAACATTAACACGGATTTTGGTTGTGTCTCTTCGCAAACTACCCCTCTCTTTGCTTTCAGTTTACTCCTTGTTCGCAGAACCCATACTTTCATCATCCCTTATGCTACATGCTTTTTCACGCTTTGAAGTTGTAAAGAAATTGGAACCAGTGTGGTATACATCTTATGTAAATGCTTGATATGGTTCATTAATGTGTAAAGATGCTCTGAGGTGACTGATTGACGCACTGTAGTTTCAACGTACTTGTCTGTAAATCCAAATCCCACAAGGCGTGCTCTAATCTCTAGTATTGGTTGATGATTTTAAAAGGTTATTTGTTATTTGTAAAAGGTTACTTTACGCGTAAGAAACACCAGCAGAGGAAAATAGCATCATTAGCATCATCACTGATAATGCAACCATACGCAGAGGACAGTGAATATGCAGTGAAGTGGCAATGAAAGAGCATGAAACAAATGAAATTGAGCACTTTCCTTGGCTTTGTTCATCCATTGTAAAAGCCTCGTTGTGTGCTGTGCAAGGGTGATAATATCCTCCATCAGTTCCATCCCCACACACACCTACTACACCATATTATATTACACTCATTTACCTTACGTGAGAGTATGCCTATAGTTAGCTCACATGTTTTGTGTTCATGTTTTTTTTCAGTTTGGGCTGACTTGCCTTTTTTTCACAATGGATGTTTATGTCTTGCCCTATCTTCACTAGTAACTTTCTGCCTTTTGCATGACACTCGTCGACGTAGTTGCTAAAATAACCTTGCGAAAAGTTGTTAAAAACATCGATTCGCCCGTCGTCCTATGTATGCTCTCTGAATACACAAAACACACTTATCCCATCATGACATCTGACAAGACAAGTTGTGTGTGTGGAAAAGCGCAAAATTATTTGCTGCGTTATCTTCCACCCCATTTAAGTAAGCCTGTTGCAAAGAGGAACATGTGCTTGCCAGGAGATGAACTCTGACGCCTTACCTTGCATTACTAAAGGCTTTTGAATGAAAATCTAGGCTTAGGAAAATTTAGAAATTGAAATGGAAAACAAGCAGCGTCAGTCGTCAATACGGCAAAAGTAGTACAATTTTAACTCATTAATGCATTGCGCAAAAAATGTTTACATATGCATATGTATTGTGTGCTTTTGTGCGAGCGAGCCCAATATGATTATAAATACACTACTTGTCGGTCTCATCTTTTCCTCCTTTGCATTTTTATTAATTCCACATTTTGTTTATTAGTTCTTGTTATTTTATTATCTCTGTCCTGTGAGACATGTTATGGACGAAAAAATTACGCAGGCTATTATGAGAGCTGTAAGGAGATGCTATCATGCTATGCTGATGAGATATGAGCATGACTAACGTCATCCTTTACTACCTAAATATTTTTTGCATGGAAAAACAAATAGACAAGGAAAAATTGAGAAGGAGTGAATGTTGATTTTGGAAATTGGGATGAATAACAACTATTTAAGTTCGTAGTACGTATACGTTTTCATCATGTATATCATTTAAGCTGACACTGAGGGAATAGAGCGCCGGCAGTAGCTCAGTTGCCTAAATAGCATGAAGCATGACTAACATTATGTAATTTATATTTACTATGAAACGTCTGATACAGATAGCATTGAATGTTAATTATTGAAGGACGGTAGTTAAAAGAATTCTGATTTCATTATTTTATAATAAAAATCTCTAAACCAATAACCAGAGTAGATGGTGAATGTATATAACAGCAGCGTCCTTAATATACACTATATACTACAAAGCCTGTGATGTGAACAATTCACTTCACATTATTACATCCACGTAAATTGATTTATTCATTTGTCATTGATTTAAGTGTTTAATCACTGTAACCGCTCAGTAATAAATTGTTTTATAAATGGAGCCATTGAAAGATAAGCTGTATGTCTGGTTACTGGAAAATGGAAACTGGTTCTAAGTCATTAATATAATGCATGTCCTCACATAGTGATAATTTTCAAAAAGTCCGTTTGCTCTAATGGAGACCATTCGTTTTAGTAATATAAAGGTAACCCGAGACGTATTGTAAGTTCTCGTAAAAACAATATGTGTAGCATTTAAAATGTTACACTTGCTTTAGTCATCAGTTCACTTGATACCATAATTGCCATTTCTAACTATTGCATACTAATTAACTGGAATGTTAACATCAGCCTGCTTTGCTTGTACATTTGAATCTCTTTGAATGAAGACATATGCTCGCTTCTTTAAAGGAGGGAATTCCCTGGAAGAACTGGAATGTGTTTTAGTACTGATTTCCAATAATTACTTAATGCTAATGATTTCTCTGATTTGACTTAACAGGGGAGAAAGGATTCCCAGACTTACCTAATAACAGTCCACCTAGCGTAGCAATTGTGAGTCAACCGAACGGATACACTAATAACAACCACCATGGGACCATTACAAATGGGATCCACTACATGTCCCAAGCTTCACATAATCAGAATCATCATCCGTTCCAGAAGTCTAATGGTAGTAACAACAACAATATCGGAAACACGGTGGGTATCCCCAGAGTACCTGAACCCGTGAATGGTTACAAAGTTTCTGACCATTCCTACCGACGTGTTAACAGTTTGAGCCAGTCGCCCACGCTTGAATTTAATGGAGGGACCAATCGGACCAAAAGGTATTTTAATCATTCTAAATGTCTGCTTTTATATTACATACGTGTACTGAATGATTTTGTGGAAAAGAGAGAAACGGTGCCAAACTGCCAAAATTTTATCTCCATTTCCCGAGACTTTTTTATGATATCGCTACAGTGGAAATAAATGATAAAGTACCGGGATTATGGGTTCAGTCAGTGCCTTCTGTTCCTCCGGGAAATATTTGGCAAAATCAGTTCGTTTCTTTCACTTTTAATCAAATATTTTCCTGGTCGTATTAATTCATGCTCTTGTTTTTTTCTCGTTAGCAACAGCAACAGCAGCAGTACGAGCAGTAGCAATGGCAGCGTGAGTAGTAGGAATTCCGGCACTCGTGAAGTTCACAACAAACTAGAGAAGAATAGACGTGCCCATTTGAAGGAGTGTTTTGAATTACTTAAAAGCCAACTCCCGACGTTCGAAGACCGTAAAATTTCCAATCTGGCAATCTTGCGAAGTTCTCTTCGACACATTCAGGTATGACAAATGTCCCGTCTGTCCTCATAATAAACCGCCCATGTAACAAGGCCAAATTCATTCAGTCGATGATCAGTCAACGATAAGTTTCGTTGCAAACCGCTTTGAAAATCAAAGTTTCAACTTGTACAAAGAACGCTATCATATAGACACTCAAGCATGAAAGCACTTATAGGCGTTTCAATTTCATGATGAATTTCTTTGCATATTTTTTTGTCACCTTTCAGGTCAAACATATGCTTTTAGTTAGGTTTATAAAAAATGACACCAAATTCGTAAAAAATGTTTACCTGCCTAACTCATGAAAAGTATGAATAAGAATGTTGAAAATTAAAAACGTAAGCAAAGCTAACTAATTAGCATACATGGTATCAATAATTTTTATATATTTTTTTCATTTGTAAGTAAACTTGTATTGACAAGAAATGCATGGATGTTTGTCCCGAAATGGTCTACATCCCATAAATAACTGCATGTGATCCTTGTTTTGCAAATGCATTAATTTACTAACGTGCAATAAGCGTATACGAGCAACACATCCTTATACATTGACACTCGCAGGTGTGTCCTTCGACCGACACATTTCCTATTCCTACAGTGCATTCATTAACCTGATACTTTTGTTTAAATACCACTAGTGTTTGTAAGAATTTTCTAGAAAGTTTTGTTCTTCCAAAGTTGAATTGAATGTCCTTTGGTTGATAGAAAAATACTTTATCTGAGCAGAGCATAACTGACGATGAGTTTTCTGGAAATACATACATTGCCACTGACATGTTCTGGAAATAACAGCCTTTTCAACTTAAGCCACTTTGAATAAATGTGTACTAATGAGAATATATTTTGGCAGGAATAAGTATCAATTATCGAGAACCCTTTCGGTAGCTTTTCATACAGTATATATGTAAATGTCAAAATGTACATGTGCAAGTCGGGGATGTGTTCATGCATACTTAACTTACCTACTTGTTCACAAAATCATTAATATGGCGCGAGAGATTTGATTTGGCTACAGATACAGATTGTGAATCGGCAGGGAAGCTGTTTTCAGATCTGACTTAAGATCTAACATCATTCTTCATGTGCACCATATGCCTTCGGCTTTTCCTATGATGCCTCATGGGTTAGGTGACTCTGATTGCTTAACATAAAATGTGAATTGAATAAGTTACGAAAGATATAAAACAAAGAATTCTTAACCTTTGTAAACTATGTGCATAATTACAGCTTCATTAAACCTTATTCATTTCTCAGACGACAATTAAGCTTTAGTAACGAATTCAGTGGAAAATGGCTGGTTCTCTTATTGAATAGTACTTTATGATATTGGTCCTTCGCGATCAAAAGCATATAGTGTAAAATAATATAATAATCTGTAATAATAATTCTTTAAGGGCGAAGTAAGCATTTGTTCAATGCTGTTTCAATGTAAGGACAGTCGAATTGTCACAGCGTTTTGGCATTTATTGGCTTCATGAGTCGTAACGGCACATCGCTTTTGGTCGCTTGCAAAATCACCTACATATTATACATTTAAAAGGTCTTTTCTTGAATTTGGCATGTTGACATGTATAGGGGGTAAGGAAATCCCACCGTAAATCACGTTTTACACACGATCATCTTTTACACTATAACTTCATAGTCGAAGTTCTAAGAAATTTGCAACTGGGAGGTCAAAGAAGAAGGTCCGTCATGAACGAACGAGCAATCACTAGTTTGTAAGTATTATTTGATCCCTGTAGATGTGGTTGTACTTGTACAAAGAAACGCATCTCGTGTGAGAGAACAACTTTGTTGGAAAATGCGTCACTTGTGAAGTGAATACCGTCTTTTGACTCTTGAGAGTGAGCTATACTTGGGTTCATGGCTATGAAGATGAATGCGACTAGCAAGCTTTTATTATTAGTCGGTTAATACAGCGTAGAGAAGATTTGTTGTAAAGCATTCAATTCAAGTGTTGTTGATAGCAGATTAATAGCTATTACTATACTCTCCATGACACCAGTGAGTTATATATCAACAGGATTCACGTGCTTGGTAATATTTGTTAAAGAAGGCTTCTTACCAAATTATTAGCGATGCAAGTTGCCAATTGCAACTTGAGACAACGCCAATGGCATGTTTGTTTGTTGCATACAAGGAGAAGGTGAAACTAAGGAAAACGGCGTTGAACCTACTCCTTTATTGACATCAACACTTATCCTTATCGAACTACTTCTTTCTTATCTTTAGTTCTCGCTGGCTACGTTTTAAAAAACAGCCATGTACGTAGTGGCGAGGGTTTTCAGTAGAGATACGTATCAATAATCACGATGCCTATGTACTCAAGGCATTTGGTTTGGTTATCATATCAAGAAAGCAATCTTAGCCTTTATTGTCTCAACTCAAATAAATCATTCCTTGTTATTACCATTCATGCATGCATGGACAAGAAAACAGGCTTATTGTTGGTTTAGGCCTGACCTATGCCTATGAAAACCAACCAAGTGAAGAATGCTCTCACAAGGAAACTGTCTTAGGTGTAGTTTGAGTTGAGCTTATGCAAGTTTTACAGGTAGATTTTAAATGAGTAATGATTAGTTTTCTACAAAACTCATTGTCATGCACATGTTTTAGTTCCGAAATTGGAAATTCCAACAGTTGATGTGGAGGTTAGAAACATTTAGATTTTTAACAGAGTTGTTTTAAGTCTGTGGATTTCACATATGTATTTGCAATTTTTGCAACCCGTCTTGTAAACATAACCTGTATAGGGAAAACGACTCCAGATCCGTAATCAGTCTATTCATCAAAATCTTTTCATCTATACTCATTACACCTTACAAACTTTGCTTGTTATTTTACATGATATCTAGTATAATTCAATGATCCCACCCAACCGCTTCTTATCCTTCCTCATTTTGACTTCAATTTACTGAAATGCAAGTCCTTGTGGAGAAGACGAACGTGTTTGTTGTTTGTGCACATTACTTTACCTATGTGTACCTGATGGCTGATACCATAAAATTGCCCACACCGCACCGGCAGACGGACCACACAGTTTAGGTATACATTCAAAATACCAGTTTTTGCAAGGAGTCTACGTATGAGCTGAAAGTGCAAATGGACAAGTCACGGTGAACCAATCTGAGGTTCATCGAAGTAAAACAGGATGATAGTCAGAAAAGGAGAAGACATCGACTAGACAAACAAGATATTATGATAGACGAATGACTCGGGCACGATTATAAATTTCCTTTCATTGTTGCATCAAATCTAAACCACTCGTATGGATGGAAAGAAAGAAATGAGCAGCTCAAATGTATCCGACAAGCTCACACTTACAGAAACTGGAAGCATAGCATAGCCATGCATGGTATTCTTGTTTTTCCAACCTTCAATAATTGCTTTGTGGCTCAGCCAAGAAAAAAAATCCAATACTGGCTATGCTCACTACTCACTATAAACGTGTTGTTGTTAGACCACCGTAAAATAACCTAACTAACCTTGTCTGACACTTTACAGCTCTAGTTTGGTTTGCTCGGCCATCATCCGACCGTACGGTGTAATGCCCTTT
This sequence comes from Sinodicranocentrus sp. ZH6, assembly GCA_027743935.1. NCBI lineage: Eukaryota > Metazoa > Arthropoda > Collembola > Entomobryomorpha > Entomobryidae > Sinodicranocentrus > Sinodicranocentrus sp. ZH6. Next base: position 65,745 of record JAHZNA010004424.1, read on the forward strand.
TCTCTTTCAAACCTCACGTGTGATTTAATTTCATTATACGATGGGATCCATTAGGAAACAATGCACAGACACGCATCTCGTTAACTAGCATAGTAGCTCGTAACAATCCTACATAACCAACCGCAACGTTGTCCATACCTTGCCTAGCACAAGTTTGCCAGGACCATGAACTGGCCGGCAAGACAAAAGTATGTGCTTGAAATTCTATGAGACCATTTAATGTTTAAGCGATTAACTTGACTGACAGTAAGTTAGAAAAAGAGCAGAAGCAGGGCAGTTGGTGGTTCATGAAATCGACGTTTAGACATGAATAAAATCTCATCATACATCATAACGGTCATTGTATTTGAAATGAATCTTCAAGGTTAGACGTGATATGCTTCCAACTCACCATGTGCGTTGTGTATTTGTGAATACATATTGCGCAATCCTTTTATTTCTTGCATGCTCCAAAAGTTTAAAGTGAAGCGTTTTTCCTTCTTGTCAGCCGAATAATTTTAACACATGATACTCCAGTGTGGATTTCTAAATATTTTTCGTTTCAAACTGCGCGAAATCAAAGCATCCCTTGGCGTTGCATTGTATTGTAGTGCATTCTACATGATTGAAAAATCGCATAGTTTATTCACCAAGGTTTAAATACACCCCCATCCCGTTGTCAGTGTGTGTATTCCCTTTAAAGTGAATCGTTTCGGCATTCTAAATACCTTCTTTGAAACGAATGTCGACGACGAGGTTTCGCTACTTGTCCTGTTTCTAAGACACCGAACAAATCATATTTTTACGTTTAGGCTTGTACAGACAACAACAAAGAAGTAAACTGTGACAACCCACCAGATCATAATATTCGGAAGATGTAGAAAGAGGGGTCAACGACAATGCTGCTTTTTTGCAATGAATGACGTACTCGCCATCCCGACTCGTATGACATGTTCTTCGTTTTAACATTGTAATGCTAATATGGTACACATGAAAGTAGGTATGCATAATCAGAAAAGGGTTATAAATGATGTCAGTTTGACTATGGTTAGGTATATCAATCATGATTACTTGTAAGACTAGGTATGTACACGAAGCACGTAGGTATGCAAAATGCGGACTCGACTTGCGCAAACTTGTACTCAAACCAAACGAAGAATAATAAACGGGGCATCAACTTCAACAATCCATTGCATCAAGTGTATTGTCTGTGGCCGTCCTCTGACAGTAAACTGATGTAATTAAACGCCTGAATCTTCGGCATAACATGTGCGTTTCTTATCAAAAGAGGTAGCGTACAAGTACTATTCATTGCATATGCAAGATGCAGAACCTTTTCATATTGTTGTATTTATGTGCAAGATTTAAGATTTCTCGTTATTCGTGTGCATTTGTATTAATTGTTGAACTTTTGGCATGGCAAGCAGCAATGAATTTATATTGGATAATATGTTAGTTCATGAAAATCGCAGATAGCTGGTCTAAAAAAATTACGGGTTAAAAAGTTTGTTTAACCAATAAATGGAATATAAATATAAAACAACTAGTTTGGAAAAAAATAAAATATTGTAGATGTATGCATGACTTACGGTATGGCGTTCAAAATATTTCATTGAATTCATTGTTAAAATGAATGAACGGAGTACAGAGTTTAATTGTTGTTTCTTCGTCCTCACGGTTTTACCATACAATTGCATCCATTTCATTACAGCGTTGCATCTGCATGTATCCATAATGTACAGAGGTACATTGGATGTTAATACATAACTTTATGGTCATCGTTTGTATTTTGTATGTGTTATCTTTACTTGACCTCAGACATTGCTGGTGCACTTTTTATTAAATATATTTTTTGTATTAGCGCGAGTACAAGAATAGATGGGAAAAGGCATTGGATATTAAATGATTAAGTGATTTGAATGCATATTTTGATTTTATTTTCAGAATTTAAAAAGGAAAGAGAGGGAGTATGAACATGAAATGGAGCGTTTAGCCAGGGAAAAGATATCACTGCAGCAGAAAATTGCTTCCTTGAAGAAAGATATGCTAGGCAAGTGGGACCCTATTGACTGGCAGTCCACAGCCCCGGATGATGTAGACCTGGGCATTGAAACTAGCAACGGACCTGTGACAAGTGCTGTCACAATTGAGAATCGTCGATATTCTCACAACAGCGAGAGTCACAGTTCAGTTGACGTTATTCAGCTTTCCAAAAGTGAATCTGAGCTTGAAGATTCGGCAGACTCTCAGCATCATCCACTTTCTCTCACTGTGAATAACTGCCATACAGGTTAGTTAGTAATATTTTGCCACGTTATCTCTAATCTTTCTTCTAAATGCCTCAAATTGATATACTATAATGTTGTATTTATTGTGTAGGGGAAAAAGTCTCAGGAAAGAAAGTTTTGGGTCGAGTAAATGGAGTGAACGGAGTGTCTACTGGAGGACCCATCAGTCTAGTAACAGCAACGAAACTCAGTTCATCTCCATTGGCTGCTATTACTGTTGAAAAAACTGCGAATTCTCCTATTGGTAATTTTTTACCTCCTAAAGGAGAAAAGCAGCTGGGAACTTGTTGGTGATTCCCACACGCTTTGAAACCACATGTCTTTGTATCAATTTTATTGTCATTGTTCCCTTTGCAGGGGCTGCGAGTTACGTTAATACAGCTGTTAATTCAACCGGTAAGCCTTACAAAAAGCTATCTAAAAATATTTAAAATATGCATATACATCATTGAGAATTAATATTACATACGATACTATGTATATTTATACATATTTATTAAAAATGGAAGAATGACTCATTGAATTTTGGTTTTTAATATTGACAGGTTTTTCAGTTTTGAACAACGCGACTCTGGCGATTAACTCAAAAATGGATATTGGTCAGTATTACGAGGAAGAAAAATTTTGTAAATGACAAGTCTAGTCTTAATAAACTCCATTACTAATATTGAGTTACTGGTAATGAAATAAGTACCTATTGTTCTAATTAAAAATTGTGTAGTTTGTAGTTAAGACTGTAAAAATAATAATTATTAAATTATAAATTCCGAAAAATGTTACTCCATTCGATTCGATACCCTTCATCAAGTGAAAGGAGCTATTGATGAAGAACGTGAATACACGAGAATCGCAATTTTACTCTAGGGCTTGAAGAAGCTGTTCTAAAATATTATACAAAACCAATGAAATCAGCATTGCATGCAGGCCCTCGTAGTAAAGCATTGAATGAGTATACCAAAAATGTATAAAACATAATCTCAAAAACGTGAACATCATTCAGTAAAAGCAATTATAAATGTTGTTATACATAACAATAATAACAATATCTATGAGCGACTAATTGCATTACATCTACATGGTTGATGTAAGCTAGATTTTTAGTTTAAACTATACAAACTATAAACACACACAAAACCACAAACATTTAAATACAAACCAGTTATTATTTATAATTTACATTGTTATTACACTTTATTCGTTGGAATAAATCCCTGTGGTGTAAGTAATGAATAAGTTTTTATTTTTAGTTAGCCAGTAATGATGATGATTTCTTACATACGATTCTTGTTATGAATATTATTATATTGCCACTGCACAGTCTGATGAAACAAATCTTTGAAACAGTACATGCATGATTTTATTCAAACCTAATTTATGGTAGAAGTATATGATACACTTATTTAAATGGAAAAGATTCGATTGGTTCGGTGCTGGTTTTCCGGTCTTCATTGGAACATTTTCAGCGTTACTACTCTGTTGAACTTGCAATTGTTAATTATTATTTATAACTTCATTGTCGTTACTTATTATTATATAATTGTTGTTATTGTAGCATCTGTAATGCCAATATTATTCCTGTATAATTATTTATTGTACTATTTTACGTCTGTTTTATATCAACTAGAGTCGTAATCAATTTTAACGGTTTTTGATGAAAAAGTGGAGCAGCAAAATAATAATCTCGAGTTAAAAGCGATTGGAATGAAGGCAGTAACTGTTACGCAGGTGACAATGAAAACTAAATCCCTGCTTGCCTACTTTGGATGATTTGCATTTACTTCAAAGCCCCGGCCAGGAACCACGAATTTCCTGGTCGAACTGTATGACTTTAGCTGTTCATAAATCCCTGTGCAAATAATATGTTGTCGACATCCATTACTACATGCGAGAAACCAACCACCAATGTATGTAATTACTGAAAACTTCTTAGAAACTTGTAGTTATAGCATAAATGTTACATATGTACGGAAATATTATTTATCAATTTTCCTCCTATTACTTTTTATTTTTGAAGAAAGTAAACAATGGAAGAATTCTCAGAAACTGAGACTTTTCTTTCTAAATTGTTTTGGTGATACTTCTGCAGAGATGGGGGATGGCGGTATATACATATACATTTAACGAAACATATATGTAGCCTTTTTTGTTAAAATATCCAAAACAAAATTTATACAAGGGTACATGCATGATTACGTATTTGCGTATATTAATTCTGTCTAAATACCTGGGTTTGATATTGTGCACTAATTGTCACTACATGTTTTTAGATACAGTATATAAGAAAACTATTGGTAGGATGATAAATATACTCAGAGCATTCCAGATTGTCTTACAACAGTAAAATTAGTTCCACACCTCGTTATAAAAGTACGTAAATGGTAATAAGTAATTACCCTACTCTATGTTAAATACGACACATAATAATTAGTATGTCTAACTAAACAAACAAGTACTGTGCATGAATGTTTTTGCTGTACTGATGAGAAGAAATGAAAACAAATGCACTGCTGCTTAAAAAACTGCTTTCTTGTGCTAAACAGAATAAAAAATCTAACCATGTACTATATAATGTACTGTATAATCAATTACAGGTAAACAATAAGCATACCCTTATATAATTTAGATTTAATACGATCGTACATTTACTATCGTAGCATTTTATGAAGTGTTAAAGGAGAAGATGATGATACATGGATATATATAATTGAATATTATGTATGTCTAAACAAACATCCATCTTATGAATACAAATGTCCAAAAAAAATATTTAACTGATAATATATACATATGTATACATGTGTGTATTTTCTTCAAAACATTATGTGATTGTCGTCATAAGTAAAAATCATAATCATTACTATTAATACTTACCAAGCTATACTAAACTATTATTTCAATTATTACTATCGTCAGAGTCACAAAAATAACAAAAAGATTCAAAAGATGATCCATTAGAAAATTCCGAGCACATGTACACGTTTTAGGTTTCACATTGTGTCGTGTACCAATTCAAAAAAATATTGAGAGATAAATGGAACAGGAAGTGAATATATGCTAAATGGAGAAACCATGAGATACATATTTGAAGAAAAAAACTCCTGATAAAACAATGAACAATTTAATGAATCCAATTCGCGATTGATTCGGACTGATTTCTTCTCTGGAACTGGCTGCATGACTACTATATCCATTAGGTTTGTAATATTTATTCCAGTATATAATGAGAATGTCATTCAGTAACACGACAGGAAGAGAAAAATAGGAATTACTACTTTTAATAATTACTCACTGTATACAACGAAGGGATAATTACTTGGAATTACACATTCAGCTTATATTTTCTAACAAAACTCCCACGTATGAAGAAAATGGAGCTATTCTGGAACTGTCTTGAAGGACGAGATTGCAAGACTCCAATGACTAATCGTAAAAGCTAAACTTTCCAAAAAGAGGGTGGGTATTTGGGATTCCCAAAACAAACAAAAATCCAAGTAGTAGATTGCATAAATCTGCCAGAGTATCACAAGTCATTCTTCTCGTAGCAGTGATGTATCATACGCAAAAAAATTATTTACCAGAGAAAAGCACATGCCAGTAAGAAATTAAATAGTTAATCCTTAGTGAAATAATATTCAAAATGTTTAATGAATAATCCCCGTGTTATATTCTCTACGTATATAGAAGCTACATACATTACTACATTCACATTACTGCAATAGCGTCCAGTTGTTAAAAGTAAGAAATGAATATATTATGAATCGTACGTAATCCTGTGTGAATAAAATATATGATTCATTACGGATATAAAACACATTAACTCGTTTTAAGGGTAAGAACGATTCCGCCAATCCCACCCACGGTCTAGTCAAGTAGACACGCATATAAATGTGCATTTTCATGTTTTGATTGATACATTCAGTCATTTTTATTGAAATTAAAAATATGTGCCGGCAACTCATAAAATTCATCAATCAAACTTGGAACTGGATATCATGAAACGACTATTTATGAATGTGCTGGCATCACGCCCGAATACACACTTGTTGACAGCTGTATGTAGCGAAGCTCCACCTAAAATATAACACATCTGATCTGACATCACCCTCATTATCAACTATCATTCATTATCAACAAAACGTCATCTAATCGTCGATTTGTTTCTCTCTTTCTTAATTTCGTGCATATCATAATCATATAAAAAAACAGGGAATAAAGCAGATGACAAACTAAACAATCTTTTATCATAAAACGTATACATCAAGATAAAATGTGTATCATATAAAAGCATATGTCATATTTGGATGGTTGATCTCTTTGTTACGCTGAGGTCATGCGTGCGGTCAATGCACTTTTCCATTATGCTTTATGTGCTGATGCCTTACTTAAAATGCGATCATCCGTGAAAATAGAAATGTTGTTATTGGACGCCTTATTGTATATAGCTTAATAGCTGATATTAATTTTCAATTCTACCTCTGCATTTATTTTTCCGTTGTGGATAAAAATAAGATGAAGTACCAATCACGGCCATCCTTTCGGATGAAAATATGGGAATTGTACTTTCTAGAATAATATGCAAATTCAAAAGGACATCCAGTCAAGGGATGGCGGAGGATTTGGGCGTTCGTAGCGCAAGGTAAATAAAACAATATGGAAGGAAGGAAAGTAGGGTTTAAAAGTTGTTTAATTATCGATTGAATTAATTATAAAAAAGAAGGAGTGTAGATTTACAAGGAACACAAATTTCGTAGTTTCTCACACTGAATTTTATTCGAATATTTGGTAATAATAACAAATATGAATTGGCCAATTTTTTTGTAGTAGTACAGTACAGTGTTTCAACTTCTTAAACTACGATCACACTGGTATATTTTTTGTTATTATATATAGCTTTCACATCCTAATGTTACACCATTCTGTTAATTTAAATACGTATTTATTTATATATGCGTGTTTTTCACACATATATATGTATATTTGCAAATATTTCATTTTTTTCGTCTTCGGAGCTAGAACTAATGACTGATCATCATCGCTCAACTTTGGCTACCAGAGGGATTACGCATGTTCCATTTTTATAATTTTTATCAGTGATACGCTGAAAGTGCAAATTCGTCATGATTATACTGGCGTCCGAGTTTCAGTAAAATATTTAGCTTTTTTAATAAAAGCAAATAACTTCCGGCTGACTTTTTGGTGAAACGGTTGATACTGATACGTTTACAAAAACGAAGGGTTTTTAGCAGCACCTGTCTGCGAAATTTTGGTAAGCAAAATTAATTTTTAGTTTAAGAGGAGGTTGCAGGTGTTTATATGTTGATATCATGCGCATTTCTTCTAGAGATATATTGCTATTCTAAATTGTCTCTATGCACATTGCGACATATTTCATCCTTAATTAATACTAATTGTGAAAAAACCAACTTGTAACATACTTTCCAAAAATTGAAAAGACGTTACTACTGTTATTAGTTTACAGTGGGCATTCACCGTCATATTGTCATGTTATACATATAGAAGTTTTTTTCACTGGAAATACTAAAAAAGGCAATCGTGATTACCTATTCGTGGAATAAGTTCCGATAAAGTGCAAGTAAGATACAGTTTTGTAAGTATGCATGAATATTTATGCACGCACCTAAAGTTAAGCAAGTTATGTTGAGAGTTGAGCTATATGATGCCCCAAAACTGACTAAACTGAGAGTGAAGCCGTTTCTGCTAACTAACGTGAAAATCAAATGATAATAAAACGTTCTTTTAGTAAATGCAAATTATTAAGTAAATCAAGTACAAAGAATGTCAGCCAATGGAAAATATATGAGGATCATGTTATATCTCGGAGTCGGACCGAAATAATATTTTTATCCAATGAATAAGTAACTGGGAGTTTAAATGTAGTAATAATGTAAGTAATTATAATATAGTTGGTTGCACTTTGGTTGAGACAATAACTGTAAGTAAACCGTTAATAAGCTCAAATCGGATATACTGATTATAAAATTCGATTCATGGCAAATGTTCCTCTTTGGTTTAATAACATTGCGGAAAGCACCCGTCAAACTATTAAAATTGCAGCACTTTTAAGTTGAGATTAGTTATCCAAACTTAAGAAGTATATATACAGGGGTGCCTTTTAGGAGTTTGTTTTTAAGAGTTTGAACTAACAAGGGAACCTTTTTTAGTGTAGCGAGAGTTAAGGCAAGTGACATATCAACTCTGG
>JAHZNA010004425.1:0-21411 GCA_027743935.1 Sinodicranocentrus sp. ZH6
GACCACTTCCAGCACCAGGTGGGATTCCCATAGAACCTGGAGGGAAATGCGGAGGGCAGAATGGACCCGATGGTCCCCCTACCGGATGGTGGGGATGATGGTGATGATGATGGCCATGGGCGGCCGCTGCCGCAGCAGCAGCTGCTGCGTGATGATGTCCAAACATGGCGGCGGCTTGATGAAAAAAGTCGGCAACTCCAGGATGTCCATGAAACAGCAGAGTTTTTCTTACTTCCTCCAGGAGATTCCCCGTCACTTCCCTTGTTTTGATTGCTTTCATCAGCAGAGTTGGTACCTGAAGGGCTGACCATGCCACTCCGGTGGTGAAGACTCAAATGTAGATCATCTTCAGATGGAGACAAAAGATTAGGATCGTCTGAAGGACTTGGAGAGTGGAGCATGTGACGACTAGCGTGGTGATGGTGATGAAGATGGTGATAAGGATTCTGGGCTAAATGTGTCGGATAGTGAGTGTGTGGGCTGGGGTCGCTGACGGATACCGATAGGGGCAATGTGCTCTGTAGTAAAGTGGCTGCATTGTCACGATAATCTTCTCTATCTACAACACACAACCAATACAAAAATACATATATTACAAGTGTTACTAATTGACAACTCGCATGACGGCAGTCAATTGCTTAGGCTGTGTGAGAACTTGAAATTTTACTATTAAAAATAAAACTAATGTAGCGCGCAAGTTACACATGTTTTACAAAGTGTTTTTGACTTGACTAATTTTGAAACTTATTGACTTTGAAAATAAAATGAGTATAGGAGTTAATTTTACCTGATGGCGATTGTCGTGCAGGAGAAACATGAAGATGAATATCATCATCCGACTCTACATTAATATCCGCGGAACAATCCGAGTCCACATCATCCTCCTCCATACCACTATGACCCCCAACTACACCATGACCTCCTCGCAGATCCAAAGGGGAAAATACACTAGAACTGTTTGGAACAACGGAACTTGCTCCCGTCTCACATTTCTCCGTAAGCGAAGAAAACATGATTTTTCTCACTTTTTCACTTCAAATCCTCACTTTATTTTCCAATTCATTCGAAATGGATATTTTCAATCCTCAAAAAGTGTAATAAAAGTCCACATCCGACAAGAGAAAAGGTAATCAAGTTTATGGAGCACACGAAACTTGTTCCCGTTCCACTGGTGCACGACAGCAAACTACCGAGAGCAAGAGGAAATCTCAGGGTCTCCAATCCCAACTCTTGAATGTCCCTTCCCCTCTCCCGTTTAGCGATACAAGGAGTGAAATGGAAACGAGATGAAAATCCCAACTCGCATCTCCCACAACCAAATCATGAGCATAAAGCTACACAAGCAGAGTAAATGTGCAGTTTACAAATTAGAATGAGATCCTCTCGTACAAAGATTTCCTTTCAGACAGACTGGTGCTGTTTGTGCTGTATTGGAATATGGGAATATTATGTGTGTGCTTACTGCTTATGTCCGAGCAACTAATCTCGCACATTGGTTTACAAACAGGGCGGCTCTATATCTTTGCTCGTTATATATTATCATATCAACGAGGATGCCGCTTGCTTCTGGAAAAGGGAAACAAATTATCTTTATCGTAAAACCAGATTCTGCTTAAGTGTGATTCATCCAGGGTTTACACAAAAATCCTGTGTGCGTAAGCGAGAAACGATGAGAGATGAGAGTGAAAATTTGTAAATTATTATTTTTTACTTAAAAATGCATGTAATGTTGTATACCTTTGCAAGGTGGAACAACTGAATTGAATTGAATTGAATTGCCGAGTTTATTTACGTGACAAAGAACATAACATGGGTACACGTTGTTTTCAACGGTAAACATTTTTATTGTTTAGTGGATTCAGCCCTCATGGTTATATGATGGCTGCTCTATCAATATCAGTAGATCTATTTGAGATTTTTTACGTGCAAATATTATCCGTTAATGTTGGTTGGTTACGGAATTGTAATGGGCTTTGTGTTGTAATTGCGTTTAATGACGAACGTAAACATTTCCGCTGGAAAAATTCCTTCCTACTCCAAAAGAACGTTGTTCTTTCAAAATCTAAATCTGCAGTTTTCAATGGATATGATGACCAGTTAATAAATTAGTTCTTTGAAATGTATTCTTCTCGGAAAAAGTTAGATACTTCAGAAAAATACCCGCATATTGCCAGTAACGGACTTCGTGTGACAAAGCGCACAAGCCTTGGAGTGAGTCTCGCCTGGCCTGAAAATGACCTTGACGTGGTCACATTCACAGATTCAAATGTGAGCTGTTTTGAATTTGACACGGAATTGGACTCAATGGGGAACTGGTTTGAAGTGCAAGTGAAGAAAGGGGAAGGTCCTAGTTCCACATGGGTCACCATTTACAAAGGTTACGGCCAGCGGTGTGAGGCTGAAGGGTTGACTCCAGATTCTTTGGTTTTATTTCGAATGAAAAGAAATGGAGATAAAAAGTGGGGCACGGAAATCATCGCATCGACTGATCCCCCTCCTCCATCTGCGGAAGATTTGAATCGAGCAGTGGAAATGAATTCGGAATATCTTGTAACTCGGATTCTAGGGAATACGTCAGCCCCTTTGCTCAGGAGACTTTTAGGAGCACATGACCGAAACGGGATGACTCCTTTAATGGTCGCCTGCCACAATGGCAATCTAACCGTGGCCAAAATGCTTCTTTCCTGTGGCGCTTCAGTGAACGATGCCTCTTCTGGAGTTCGAAGGACTCCACTCATGTTTGCTTGCATCATGGGGTTTCAGCAAATCGTCCAACTGCTAGACCGCCATGAGGTCGACTGGAACCCTCGTGACAAAGGCGGCTGCAACGCAATGCACCACGCAATTAATGGAGGAAACGTGGCAATCGTTCGTCTCGCTTTTGCGAAAATGGGTCAAAAGTCTGCTTTCGAAAAAGACCACTGCGGTTGGACGCCTCTCATGCGAGCCACAATTTTATCAACAAGCCTAGACATTATTAAATTGCTGGTCAGCAAAGGCGCCGACACAAACAGTGTGGATAGAACCAACAGCAAGTCCATTTTGATGGCAGCAATCATCTCCAAGAAACCGGACTTTGTCAAATTCCTTTTGGAATGGGGCGCCAATCCTTTTTACAAAAATCGAAATGGTAAAAACTGCTACGAAGTCGCTCGCGGTCTGGGTCACAAAGAGATCATAAGAACGGTCCGAGAATGCATGGAAAATTTACATAAAACATTGGAAAAAAAGCCGAGTTTCGTCCTACCTCAAGAGATACAATCACCGGAAACCAGCATCCGAAGTTTTCCAACTGTTACCAGCATCAACTCTGAGCTTGCTTCAGTTATCGATGATGATTGGGGAGAACGAAGGGATTTTCAAGATTTAGCCTTACCACCGACCCCAATTCCTGGAGAAGCATTTGAACGCTTGGAATCTGAACCAATGTCAAGTATTATGGAAATGCAATATTTGATGAAGCCTGAAGATAAACCTGGTGCTTGGTAGCATTTAACTTGGATGGATTTTGATGTTATATACGTTCATAGTTATCATTCTTATCATAGTAGATATCATATCATTGAAGATTTTTTTATAACTTTATTCGACGCTATTTCGTCGCTTAGAATGTCGCCAACACAAGGACCTAATAAGGTCACATTCGACTAATTGTCGTCATACATAATATATCATGCTAATGATAATAAATATATCATCCTAACAGAAAATCAACATGCTAATCAATAATCCTAACCTCGGTGCAGTTAATAAAAAGTTAAAATGATCACTAGCACGGTTTTCGTAACATACAAGCGTGTAAACCCTCTGTTACAAAGATATCCGTTAGATTTTGTGGTACTCACTAAATCTGAGTATGCATAACTTGTGTATCTAAATACACACCACAGTTTAGATAGAAAAGATGCACAGTTATACAAATGTGCACCAGATGAAAGAGAGAGAGAGAGAGAAGTAGAAAAGGATTTTTATTATTCCTCTTCTAGTATTTCTGTTGGGATTGGCCAAATCCCGGTTTTCAGGGGAGGGACTTTGCCTACACAAACTCACTTCTTCGGCATCTCTCTCCGTTTTTCTCTGAACTGTACACACACACGGTATGTGTTTGTGACTCTTGTGTTACCTTTTCCCAGCCGTTCGTTTACTTTACTTTAAAACACTCTCACAAACTTCACTCGCGTCGAGTTGTTGGCTTCTTTTGAGAGATATGGGAATAGCTGTAGGAAAGTGGTTACGGGAAAAGGGTGGAATACGGTAACATTGCGGTGGCTTTGCGCTTCATTCATAGTATGCAATAGTGTCCCTGTCCATTCACCACAATACTAATACAAAAGCAAAAAATATGGAATTAAGTTAGTTAATTTTCTAAAGTTCATTGCTTCAACGCCCTTTTAACAACTTTCCACCTAAAAATCAAAACTGCTGGCAATTAAAAGTCAAAATTGTACATACATATAAATATATCGTCGTTTGGTTGAATGCGATAGGCTGTCAAGACATGCGTATGTACTTGAAGGTAATATGTATGTTTACGAATTTAGAACTAGAAAATGCCACCTCGACTTGCTTAGATTTGATGCATTACTTTTCCAAGCATGATTGGGTATTTAAGCCTTGCCAGTCACAGTGTGATTCTCCAAGGGGAAAACATTTGGGCAAACACTTGAGCTGCTCATAAATTATCTCACAAAATACTCACTCGCCAAAGTGTAAAAACATGAACCAAACTACTTTTTCCCCATCCTCTTCAGACTCACGTCCTGCATTATACGCATAATCTTGAGCGTCCTTATTCTCCTGCGCCCAACTAATGCACACATACAGATGCAACCTTTTCCGCATCTTTTTGTGAGACCAAGCACTTTTTACATGTTCATCTCCTAGTCTCTTCTGGTAAAACTATTTTTCCATTCTGTAATCACCATCATCATCCATGCGATCGTCAACACCAACATTACTTTCATCATCCTCATTTCTCCCAAAGAATATGACAACATGTAGCAACAAAGTTATGATGGAACGAGCAAAACCACGCTCTCGCACACATCACCAAACAAACTGAAACTGTGCGCGAGTGTCAAAAAAGGAAGAAAAAAACTGACAAGGAAAAATAAAATATCAACAAGTAAGTTTCACTACGGATTATATCCTACTTGTCATTCTTTTTACTGAGGAAACCTTGCTCAAGAAAAAATATACCTTAAATCGTTATATACTTAAATACTTATGCGTTAGACGTACCTCATCACAAGATTTATTCATTGCGCTCACAAAAACCATTCAACCAAAAAAATCATTCAAAAGTTTTAACTTTCAGAATCCTCTCTTCCTTGCTTGGCCATATAGCCCTCACGTACGACAAACATATTTTCCTCATTTTAACATGTTTTCTTTCAATAAAAGCTTAGCTAAAAGAGGAGGAAAAACAAAAAAATGTCAGCTAATCTCCTAGAATTAGAAAATGAGCTGGTGAAAAAAAGCTGTGGAAAAATCGTCAATCAAACTTCCATCCAAACATGTTTTGAGGATACACATACACGAAAAAACTTTGTACAAGTTTAACTTTGTAAAGAAAACAAGCATAAAAATCTGCTAAATTTCCCTTCTCCCTTACTGTTTCAAATGTCTCCCTTACTGTAATGTTTCAAAATTGTATTTATTTAAACCGCAAACGCCTGGTTTTAAAATAAAATCCAAAAGTCAGCCTGTAACAACAACATCATCCACAAGAGAACTTTTCACAGTTCAATTCACACTTGAAAACATTGCGAGAAATATATAGGATGAAAAAGTGGGGCGAAAACAATGCCTGCTTTTGAAAACATTTTGAAAAAACAAAGCGAGACGAGAAAAAGGAATATTCCGGAAGAAAAGGGTTTACATGCTTGTGTGAAGCGCAATCATTCCGAGAAGATGACAAAGGAAGGGTGCTTTATGCGATTCTATCAGCGATAGTAAATTGAGCCAGCGCGCGCAATGGCGTTTTCTCAATGACTGGGACAAGTCTGCGCAGCTACACCGATACGAATGCTTCATTGCCATTCCGTCGTTTGTTCCAATTCCTTGAAAGTTTTCTTGTTTAGCCGTTTAGGCACGTTCCCCATTTATTTCCTTGTCTTGAGTCGTCCCTGCTCCCCATAAAACTCCACATTTTTCAAATAAATGCATTTCAATGTTTCATGAACTTATTCTCATCCCGCGATTCGTTTTCTCTTTAAAGTCTCCCAGACAGAGAAGGAGTGAACAAGATAATTTAAAAACTCGTGGAATAACATTTGGCTTTTGAAGAAATACACGGCTTTGAAGAGATATGTCAACTGTGGAGACAACACATTTTCATCCGTATACACATGTCAACTTGATCGCCCTCTTAATATATCCGTATAAATAGAGCACATTAGTCTTGATTAACGAACCTGAAAATAATAAATTAGTATATTTATCGATTTTACTCAAGCACAAATGAAAACTGGTCTTGTGACGAGCCACCGGGACAAAACTGCTCGAGTTTTTATTAAACGGGGCGCTCTCTCGAGTAAATTATTTTTCTTTGAATAAATAACATTTGAATGGTGAGAGATAAAAAAGAACCTTGGGCACATAAATTCACACCATCTTGCTCATCATTCAATAAACATCTATGTACATAGTTGAATACTTTTTATTTCAATTGCAGCTCACATTATTAATTCAGTTGAAAAAATAAATCGACATTCCTTTTAAAAGTGGGCGGACGCGTTGAATGAGGCGAGAAATTAAAACGAGCACATGAACTGCCAGCCATAAAGACAGAAAAAGTTGACACAAGTACATTTGTAGAATGCAATTGTTGTAATAAAGAGCATCTCTTTAGCATAAAAAGTGGAAAGTGTATCCGTAAAAATACTCGTGAATGAACAGGAAGAACAACTGTTCCAACAAAAGTTTGGAGATGGGAGCCAAAGTGGAAAACAAGTGCACAGATAATTACTTCCGAACGATGCTTTCTTTATCTCTACATTTTTACACTGCGACGGAAAAGAAGAAAAAAACTTTTTTTCTCTTGACAATTCACTGGAAATGAGTTTTCTCAAAGTTCATGTGCGTGCTTAAATGGTGAAAAAGTAAAATTCATTTTGAGATGAAAGCACCGATAATTTTATTGTTTTTGTCAAGATGCTTGCACGCCGTCATTGTGCATTTCCAAGTAGCATATGTAATAAAGAGGCATAATTGTTGAATCATGATCACACAGACAAAAAAAGTATATTCATAAGTCTGATTCTGATTTTAAAAAATAACTCTCTTTCCAGTTGCAATCTATCCTTCACAGCATCAGTAGCATCACATCTAATCGTAAGTGTGGCATTTCCGTAGTAGAACATGATCCGCATCACATCATCCTTCTCCCTTTTTACGAAGAGAGGTAAAAAAGGAAAGAATAGAAAGAAATTGGTTTGATGACACTTTGTTGATTAGTGTAACTGTTATCCCAAATTGCCTCTCAAGTTTGGGAAGACAACGTATACATGTGTATATTCCTCCACGGTGCATTGTCGTACAAGAGCGAAGAAAAGGATAAATATATTCTTCTCTAGAAGTCACATATGTATAATATGTACATTGGAGGAAAATCCATGTTGTTGTCACTCGTCATTGTCAAGCGTGTAGGAAAGAAGCAAGCAATTTTCGTTGAAGAGAAAAGACTCGTTGGTTGCCTCCTCCTCCTTCTCTCGTTTTATCTCATTTGAAATGTAGCTAACTCGTAATGTAATCTGTGTAAGGGAGATTCTGTCATCCGAACAAAAGGACTCAATTAGATTACCTCACTAGAAGAGGGGAAAGAGATAATATGACTTGGAGATTCGAAAGGATTTCCCTTTTATAGTCTCTCATCTCTTCTATCCAGTATTATTGCTTCTCCATGTGTGTGATACTAAAAGCAATCTGGGAAATTTCACATAATCTTTATACAACTCTAGTGCTCACATAAAAACACACACACAAAGGGAGAGTTGGAGAAAAGTGTTTCCAACGCTAGGCCAAATTTATGGCGGATGAATGAATGGAAATGGGCTCGCTTTAGTCTACGAGATTATATCGTTTGGCATGATGACATGACTGTTGAGTAGCTAAATGTGTCGTTGTACTTGGGTTGGATGTGTATGTGTGTGGCTCTCTCATGTCAGCATGTTCCAAACTTTTTCGTTTCCCTTATCTCCCATAATATTACATTAAAGTGGGAAAGCTCAATTGCTGGAATCGCTGTTCCAAATTGATATTTCCCTCTTACTCAAGAACACTACGTGTCTATTTCACACAGACTAGACGTCACTTGCTCTCCAGATTAGTCTTTTTTATTTATGTGTGTCGATGTGGATATTGGACATTTTGGATTATTGCTTGCTCACTCGAATCCCTGTCTATAGCGGTATAAAGAAAGCTCCTTACGCAATAAATAATGTATTTTTTTACTAGATATGCCCATTTCCTGCTACACAATTCCTTGACATTACACACAATCCCGAATTGAAAGGGAAAAAATTGTCGAAAAAGTAGTGATTGTGATACTTTTTCTTTTCCTCTCCAGTCAACTTTTTTTGTCGATTGGGCACATTAGCCAGATTGAGATTGCCTCTGGTGAAGAAAATACACTTGTTTTTCGCTACTCCCTTCTCACGGAAAATGGTAATGCAATTTGTCAACGGGATGGGATATTTGTCCCGAAATATTTTCCCTTGCAGATGCAATGACACAAGACAATTGTTACGGAAAGGTAGACAAATGTAGAGAGAACAAAGGAAGGTATGAACAGTTCCTTATTTTGTGAGTACAGCCTCCAGATATTTAATTCTCACTCTGGTGGATAGATGATCGAAATATACCTTGTTCGTATTTTCTCATATGATGAAAAAAATCCCTTTCCCAAAAAGGTTAACAATGGTGGAATTGATTCGAGCCACTTTGTATCTTTCATTCAGCTCTTTTGAATCAATTTAATAGAGGAAGCAAGGAAATCCTCCTCATACACACGTTTTCTTGACAATGTTCCACCTGACAAAAAGATTTTTCTTGTAGGCGGAATGTCATTGAGGGATCAAGTAAAATGTAATAATATCTGGCTGACTAAATGACAACAATTGACTGTTCAATTTGTGACTCATTCATGGACAATCTTTGCCTCTATTACGCCTATTTTTACACATCACAGACCTCACGGAATTTTTTATCCCTAGATGAAATATTAGTTTGCAATAAAACCTCTTATTTATGCAAAACGACCACATTGTTTGCCATTTTCCAAAATATCCTTTTAAACCTCTTCCCATTCACATGGATTTTTCCTTTAAGCAAAATGCTATCTTGTTCTCTTAGAATCCAGCCCACTACTACTAGTGCAGTCAACTCAACCCCATTCGAAATTTCAAACTTGGCACTTTCATCTTCAAAAAATTCACATCTGTTACGGTCTGAGGTCTAGGCTTCAAAATTCCTAGCATTCCATTTGCCGATATGAATTGGGTGAAATGAAAAGCACAAGTGGGGAAACCGTCACCTTCAACAACTCCGCTTGCATCACAAAAGCGTGTTTCTAATATCACACAACAAAAAATGCATATTATTACACCCATTATCCAGGCATCCCCCCATTATTAACATCAAAAACTGATTGTGAGTGAACAAAATGGCAAATGATTGGAATGTCAATATGAAGGATGCACACAAAGAATATTCATTTGTATCTTCTCCAATGACAAGTGCGCCATAATGTAGTATAGTGTCATATAGTGTCATACTTTCAAAGTCAATTCATTCTCGAATCCTTTTGCCCTTTGCAAAGCTTTGTGCGGTGGTGACTATCTGCCCCATTCAGTCTTGACACGTTTCAACCTTTTTGACTTTATTTCCTCCAAGCAAAGACAAATATAAAGGGGGAAATAAAAATAGCCGACTCCTTCATCCTTTCACTTTTCCAGTAGTAAATATCCAGCAAGGAAAATGAGTTAAGGAGCATGCCCCAATCATGATGATGGCGCTGATCGTGGCAAAGATAATGATTTTCGTTGTCACCCAAAGTCAAAACTGGCGTATGTATTCCACCAGATCTACATTATTAACTTTAACGCTATGCCAAGGAAAAGGGTGCTTATTTATTGTTAGGGACGTGCTTAACTTTACAATAGGTGCTGGTGATGATCGCTCCATCCCTCCCGAGCAAAATACATCATAACAATGCAAGACTTAACTATACCATTATAATCTGTCGAAATGATGAAAGGGGAAGCTGGAATGGTATTTTCTCAACTCCTTCATCACATGTATAATTTTCCTCTCAAAGTCATAAACCAGAAGCCACCCACGAAAAAGGGGAGATCCCTCTTCTGCCTCTCTCTCGGGAGGATTTTATGTCAATAAATTAAATGGGATAATACCACATTATGAGATATTTTGACAGAGCTACGGTCAATTTCATTTACATTTTGGTACAACTTGTGGCATCCTCTCTCACATTTTTTTCTCTTTCACTCTCACTCTATCCCCTTCAATTTGTATTTGCAAGGTAAACGACGCAAGAAAAAACAAAACATATTGTTTTTACGGGAAGTACTCACGGGATTTTTTCCCATTTGAACCGGAAAATCCCTCGTGCAAGCTTGATCTTTTAGCCTACTACAGTGCTACACCTCGCTAGAAGAGAATATTCTGAAAAGGAAAAAGTAAATTCCGAAATTCCATCACGCCTCCCGTCTGTGGAACGTGACAAGGGATATTTTGGTGTTTAATGAAAAATATTATTTTATTGATTTGTTTGTCATTCCGTGTGCTCCGTCTCCTCCTGTTTTCCCTTCTCTTCATAACAATCCAAATGTCTGGAAAAAGAAAAGGACGAAAAGTTGTTGTAATAATGTCTGTCTGTCCGTATATCTCTTGGAACTAGAGCGATAGAGATGAGGTCTCTCCCGCATATTTTTTACTCCTTTCTCTCATCCTCGTTTTTATTGCTTTTGTAAACGTTGTACTTTACTACTTTTGTCGACACAAAGACCCCCAAAAACTAGAGGATGATGGTGGTAGTCATGCATAGAAATTACGGCTAGTACGTTATCATCGTCTGCATCTCTTTTGAACAACGCCAGTTATCACAATCACCATCAGGATCATCGTGGAATTTCTCGCCTCTTTTACACCCATCAGCACTCCACCACCGCCGCTATAGAATCCAGGAAACAAGAGCGCCCGTACGTTTCCTTGTTTTCCTTCCCTTGAGTATATATTTCTCTTCGTTTTACATGACAAACCAAACTCTCAGAAAAACGAGCAAGTGAGCTCTCTCTCAAAGATCCCAGTCAAATAAATGCTCTTTCCTTTAAAAAAGAATTGAAATAATACGAGCAAAAGCCACATTCCTTCCTGTTTCTTGGGAATCCTGAGAAAGTACTGAAAAGTTCCATCATGTTCCAGCCAGACTAGGGAAAACTGATATGCCCCACATATTTGACTTTTCACTCAAACTTTCCTCCACGTCGTTGACTCGAGTTGAGAAAAATATATATCTTCTGCATTCCAGGGAACTGTGGGACTGGGAACAAACTTGGTTTGCTGGGTCGCTGGGCATATTCCTCCAAAATATTATTTTTACCAGAGAAAAACACTTTTGACGGTTTCCTGCTGTCCTCTATGTGGCCATCCGTTGGATAAGGTCACATGATCATTTAATAGTTGAATTTAAAATTCTGGAATTTTCCGTCCATTTTTCTGCAACGAATTTCTATGCAAACATTTATAAAGGGAAATGGGAAAGTGTGAAAAGAGGAAGTATTGTAGTTTGGAGCTTTAGCTGCACTCAAAGGATACACATTTTTATTTGAACATTTATTGTTTTTCATTGTCAACTCGCGCAACAAACAACAGTTGGTGTGTTTTGTGCGCATCAAACTATGAAATGGAAACGGCGCTCACACATTCTGCTTTTGGGACAAGAGACTTGAAGCGAGTGTAAGAATGGAAAAATAATTTGAATAGAAAAACGAGTGAAAAATCAAAGTGCTCAGCTCAGCATAAAATGGATCCGGAGAGTGAAAGCAAATAAAAGTAAATGTTTACCAAAGTCGAGGCAAACAATCGCATCATGGATGAGAGACGAGGACAAAAATACCCAACAAGAAAAGGAGATTTCAGATTTCCAGAGATACAATGTAATACTGTAAGCAGGGCTTTGATCTAGCCCAGATTTTCTCTTGTTGTGTCACAACAAAGAATACCAGCAGATTTGACAAGTTTCTTTGAAAAAACGAACAACAAAAACATGGAGGATGCTTGGATGCAGAAGGTAATCATTTACTGGAAAAAATATGTTGTTGGAAAAACAATCCGTTTTCAATTCCAGCAGATATTAATCATGCAAATTACTTTGGAAATTTCCAAACTTCCTCAAATATCCACAATCCTGTCCAACCATTCATAATATTGCATTTTGGTGGATGTAAACAGTCCAAACTTTTGTTCTGGATTTTCTCCAGCTGGCTATATACCCTTTGCTGGAAATTTCATCACAGGGAAACAAACTCCGAGTTGACAATACTCTCCAAACAAACAAGACACAGAGAGGAGAACGAAAACGTAATAGAAAGTTTCACTCGGAGGCTTGTACACGAAACAAATAATAATAAAAAAGGAACACACACACACACTCTCTCTCTCTCTGCGGAACAGACTTGAGAACACACACAAATGACAAAAAGGAACACGCGTCGTGGTGTGCACAAACTCTAATAAAAGCAGTGAGATGAGTTGTGCGAGTGAGAGAGAAGAAATAAATAATAATATGAGGGCCAAAGTTTACATCACACTTGAGACTACAAAAGGATATTAGTTTCTGCCTCAGCAATTTTTCCTCTAATATCATCATCATTGACATCCAGAGAATACTCCTAGGTTTCCAGTTGCGGTGGAGTATACATGTGTGCTCAGACTGTGTTCACGAAAGACATGTAAATAAATTCTGGAGAGAAGACAAAGACAAACTCTCTTGTATAACTCTCACGTCATCTTGTCAACGGGTTGGGGATGAATGAAAATGAATGAAAATTATCCTTGTAGAATGAAACGATACGACGTGTTTTCGTCTTTCCTCATTTGGGAAATAAATGGGTGAAATAATTTTGACAAAAGGAAGGATTGCAGGCTTGAGCAAAATAAGTCGGCATTTTCACTATCATTACTTATTATTACCTATCGTTTTTCTACCTATTTCACTTATTTTACCTTAAAAAATGCAGAAATTGTGAAGAAATTGTAAAACAAGGTAGACATTTAGTTTATGAAAAAGGCAAAGGATGATATGGTACACCTGCTTTATAAATAAATCACAGCACGAGTGAAGGGTTATTCTTTATCATTTATAATTCATCCGTCAATCACTGCCCAAAAATATCCCACTTTGAAGGCTTACGCAAGTTACAAAGAGTAAACCCCTTTTGAATAAATTTTACAACTGCAAAAATTAAGTATCCCTTCAAACTCACCCGAATGAAATGAGTATTTATCTACAAAAGATGATTATTTTGATTTCACCTCATCCAAACCCATCCACAGATTTATTTCCAGTTGCGAGAGCACCCCATTTTTAAAAAAATGTTCCCAGTCAAAGCCACAGCAGCAGCTGTGCAAAGATTTGTAGTTGTGAGTAAAGGAGAAGATGAGATGAGGTGTTAGCCTCTAATGATAAAAGTGTACTTTAAATACTCAACTCATCCACCATAATTGCCGGGAATAATCGACAAGAATCCTTATCCTGGAAGGATATAAAATGCATAAAAGAAGAACATTTATGAGCGAAAGGGACCCTCGATCCAACAATGAAGCGATTAAGTGAGCACACACAATTGAGCTAAAGCCCACTATCAAAGTATCAACCATCCCCATGAATGATGATATTTTTGGTTTTCACGACAAATGTAACCTTTTCAATGAATTGTTACAAGGGCTGTTGTGGGGTTGCGTGCTAGGAGGCAAACAAAATCATTAAGTTGAGCTCAGCTCCATCATGCCTTACACTTTTTTTGGTCGTAAAGGGACTCCCTCTAAAATATTTGTCAACATAATTATTTCTACTTTCATAAAAGAGATTTATATTTTCCTAACCTTTACATATACTCTCATTATTCTCATGTTTATGTCACCATCCGAGCAAATATCCACACACACAAAAAATCAATTCAATCCAGTGGATTTTCCACTGGGGAATGAATAATCGTTTGCTTGGGAAAAAATCTTTATTAGTACGATGTACACAAAAAAAGTGATGAAATGAGTTTTTTAGTAAAAAATATATTTATCCATATAAAATAATGCGCAAGGGACAAAAAACATTTTTCTTGCCAATCTATTCTTATTTCTTTGTCAAAGAAATCCCAGGAAATGGGGAAATGCAAGACTCGCATAGTTTAGAAAGCAGAGGAATCGCAGCACTTTGAAACTAAAAAGCCTTCTAACTTATTACAAGCCCACACAGAAGGAGCGAGAGAGATGGTAATAAAATGCCTGTATGTGTTCTTGTGCGAGTCTCTGGAGAATAATCAAATTTCCCTTTTCTCCTCGTTAAACTTTCAACAGCTCTAACGTCATTATTATCCTAGAACAAGTAAATCATGTTAAAACTTGTTAGAATGCTGAGGGAACGTTATATGCACAAACGTTAATGTAGTCTCCCTCTGCTCCCTCGATTCACGCTCATCATGATAGATCAACGAACGTGCGTAATCGGATGAGTGAACATTTTCCAAATAAAATTCAAAATCAAATTTTTATACACATATAAAATATGTTGAATATATCTATCCCATCACCACAAGTCATGATGATCATCCACTGAGCTGATGTAAAAGTGAAAGCTTGTTTGAGTGAGAGAAGCTCGTTGAGTTGAGTGTGCCCTTGACAAGTTTCCTTGCCATGTTCGTTCCCATCTTCCCATCCACTACAAGAGAATAGTTTGGAGTGAAAGGCCTGCCTGGCATAATGGAAAACTCTCTTCACAACTTCCTCCGTATGATTCAATGATGTTTGAATGATTTCATTTCTGGGATGATGATGCAAATGATGCAAATGATGCTGCATGGAAAAATCTTGTTGTTCCCATTCCCCTTTTTTCCACACACTATTGTTTTCCAGTTTTCCTCTCAAGATGGAAATCGTTGGCGTAAATACTTGTGTAATCAGGACAATTCCCCTGATGATCATCATAATAACGATACAGTATTTGATCAAGTAGAAAATTCCAGGAAGCTTTTCCTGTCTTTTTCCCAGTTCGTGTGGTCCTAAGTGTACAAGAAACCTTTTGTCTAGATAATTTTTGTTCCTTGTCAAGTAATTTGAAGACTTTTTAAGAGGAAAAGGAAGTTGCTTTGATGTCTTCATTTTGGGAAAAGAATATTGTTTGGTAACGGTGATTAAACATGTGCTTTTAGTAGCCTTTGATATTTTCCTTTGGAGAGGGAAAAGGGAACGAGTAAACTGTGGTGATAAAGTTACTGCTACAGTTTTCCCATTTTGGGAGAATATTATGTTGATCGTTGTGATTCTCGTGCATAACAATTTCCTTTTTGTGAAAAAACGAGATCACTTGAGTTGTGCTGTGGTGTGTTGGTTGTTCCTTGCTCCTTCTTCCCTCAGCTTTGCTTTGCTTGCTCACTCTTGTGTATATTGTGTGTGCTTTTGGGATAATAATGGAGGCAACCGATTTTAGATGTCAGCAGATTTTTCAACCACTTTGTGTACCTTTCAGCTTTGAAAATATTCTTCAAGTGGGTAACTAACAATGTTCTCTTCGCCCTACCTTGTCAAGGGGGGAATTATGCAAAATGTGATTGTTACGTCCTTTTTCGATGTAGGAGCAATCACTCCGAGTTGCACTTTATACCCCGATTGTATTTGTCTCGTTTGTCTGTGAGTCTGGCCCTCTACTATTTAAATATTCGAAATGCCGTCCACCTTGTCACACATCATTCGAAAGCTAGTGGCAAGTTGAACATTAATATCTAATTACTAGAAAGAATTTGTTGTGCATAGTTCGAGAAAACGTAGCTTTTATGCCTATTTGTTCATGCTGACGTCGCAAAAGCGTACCAATTATGTTGACTGCAACTATTCCTCAAGAGTCTTTTCAATCTGGTCGAATTCGTGTGATATATACCATCAACCGTCATCACGATAAAATATCAGTGAGTGCATAATATCATTTCGTAGTGCGGGATTTGCTGACAAAACTAATCTACAATGTGGGATTAAATTCAGCTCAGCTCAAAGACCCGGTTAAAATGTTTGACATCCACAAATCGGATCCTGATGAACCTGAACTGAATTTTCGGCATACAATTTTGTATATACCTAGATCGAAACAAAAATGTTTTTATGAACGTTAGCGATAGTGATGTGAGAGCACATTTGCATCAGAAAATTAAGGAACATGGGTATAACGCATTAGAAATGCAATCATTCAGGTAGGTACATGAATTTGATTACTTTAAAAAACAGGTTATTTGCTTAGCTGCTATGTCGGTTCGTTTGGCTCACCTTTCTGTGCAGGTGCACATAGCTATACCTATATCGGTTGGAGGTACACAGTAGGACATTTTTAAAGGTTGAAAATGTGGCGTTGTTCAACAGTGCTCATTGCCACGGATTATTTCAAACTCACCGTCATGTCATGCATGCACATATTTGTAATAGCACGGAAGTTGTCGAAACAAGTAATGGCTGTGGCACCACTGCTCACAACGGCGGCTCAATGGTCTAGGGGTATGATGGGTGCTTTGGGTGCACCAGGTCCCGGGTTCAAATCCCGGTTGAGCCCGTCAGCTTTTTGCCACTTTTAAATAAGTGTGCACACTCCTTTTTAATTACTCTTAATATGCCAAATTGTTGAGTAAATACTATATCCTGAAATACTGCCTTATTTTTTAATCATGGAAGACTGTGACGACGAAGCAGACTTTTCCTCACTCAAAATGTTCTATTGATACCGAGTACTACATGATACTACATTCAATTTCGAAATACTTCACACTTCACACCACCGGAAAGTTTTAAGGGAGGCACAGTGCAGAAATGATCCCAACATTAGCTGATGACTACTCCATTCCACGTAACACCCAAATTCGTTCGGAATCGCTTCGGGCCGGATGGCTACCTCGTTTATTGGATTTCCACCAACCATGTACATATATCATCTTGACATCGTTTATGGACACGCCAAGCAAGCCACACACAATTAGCTAATTATTTATTTGAAGGTAGAAAAGTAAGTTCGTGTCATTATTATTGCAAAACCTACATAAAAGCAACGTTCCAGACTGTGTGAAATAAATGAACCTGAAATTGATAACAAATGTTTGCATGTTTTTTACATGAAAATACCTGTATTTATCTTGCTTTCACGTTATTTTCTGCACTTTGGGTGTGACTCCTTCTTCATCTAATAATGTAATATAATCCTACTCTTGTGCCACCATAATTGCTAAAAGAGTCTAGCTAATGTATTTGTTGCCTAAAATGAAAATTATATGCACACACACATTACTTGTTCGTTCATTCGCCACTTCTCTCCGCGGAGGCGGTTACAGACTTTTATTCTTCACTGTAAACTGGCCGTTACCGTCCCTTTTCGCTTTTAAAATGTCGGCAAGCGATGCAAAGAAAATCCTCAAGGACATTTCTTTTTTCCCTTTCACTGTTTTAAAACTCATTGGCCTATTTCCATTCTCTACCGACTCTGAAAATAAGTTAACCTTTTCAAAATTGTGGAGTGTAATTTGCATCTTACAATTATCTAATCAGTTAATATTCCTGATTGTTTACTTTTTATTTCACGACGAATTAACCTCTGCGTTTGGTGTGTCTGCTAGTGACACTGAAATCTACGCGAATATTCTGATTGCAGGAATATTTGCCTCTGGTCAAATATACATTCGGTGGAGGCTTATCTGTGACAATGAACAGTTTGTCCAATTTCATAGCTCCATGAATGACTTCCTTTGTCATTTAATTTCTCATAATGACGATGAACAGTACGGAGTGCTTCAAATTAGCAGCATACGTTACTTTGAAAAGTTGAAATTAGAAGCGAAACAAGTGAAAAGGGTGATCATCTTCATTTTTGTGCTTACACTGGGAAACTTTATTTTTCAAATCATCTCTTTCTTACTTCAACTGCTCTCAAACCAACTTCCCGTTTGGAAAGTGGTTTCAATCGCAATATTAGTATCTGATTACAACTTTGTGAGTGCGCAGTACTCCGTTGTAGCGGTGTGGTGTGCCATCTACATCAAGTACTTTGAGCATGTTCTCTTTGTCGTGGAAATGGAATGTGAACAAATTGAAGTGGCTCAGTGTGGAAGTAATGGCCGTGAAGAAGAACGAGAAGACGGTTGCATTACACAGTGGATTACAATTATTGATGAAAAGGTTCCAAAGGCAGTTGACCAATTTAATAATTTGTTTAAATCCCACCTGATTCTGTGGATGTGCTCCAAAATACCAGAAACAGCATTGCAGATATTTTTGACAGCTCTGTGGTACAAAGGGGGGCAATATTCCTCGGTGGTGTCACTTCTTCCTTACATTTGTACCACAATGACTGCACTTTATGTTCTGTGTAGAACTTGCTCTGCATTTCATGAACAGGTTATACGACAAGCCATTCCTAAATTCCTAATGCATTTCCTAACTCAATCTTTAATTTGTAAGTTTTAATTTAAACTATGGCAGGGAAGGAAAGCAGTGGAAAGGCTTTGTGCAACTGTAACCAAAACTTATTCAAATTGGGACTCTCGCCTTGGCGCAACGGTAACATGACTTGCTTGGCTTCAGTAAAACAGAATTTTAATTATTTTCCCGGAGTGGTTATAAAGGAGGAATTGCTTGTTTTAGGTTACGATGCTCCACACAAAGTGGTTCACTAAACCCCCATGTATTTCCCCTGGAAATGTTTTCGTCATAGACATGACATTTTTGGTGACGGTAAGAGTTGCAAACATTCATATTTAACTATCAATTGCTTCTAGAATATTTTTTCTTCTTTTTGTCTTTAAGGTAACGGGACTGGTGGCAACGTATCTCATTGTTTTACTACAGTTCAATCAATGCTCTCAGTCATTTTAAGTTATCTTCCTTCGATTCTCAGCACCCACCCAAGCATACATTTCAGTTTAAAAAACTTACGATTATATAGTCAGGCATTAAATTGGCCACCACCTACTACTCATATTAGACATTAGGTGCACGCAACTTTTTAAAAAAATATTGCAATAAATCTAAAATTTACTCGTACACACAAGAGCATCCACTCGTAGTTTTACTTGTACTGGTTTTTGCCCACTACCCACCCAACTTGCATTTGATAATGTGCACACCGTTTTGCGTGCAGAGGGAAGTCTTATGAAACAATCAAGTTTTGTGTTCAAAATGCTCACATCCCTCCAGGCCATTTCATGGACAGAATACATAATAATAATAAAAATCCTGCACCTGGAAACAACATGCTGATCCACCGGCTCATGTGGTTTCGTATGTATTCCAATCCAACTCCACCAACTACGTACAACAACTAACCCATCCATTCCATACTGACCACATTTTTGTATTGCGACTTTGCATACAATAAAAACTGCATTTTTACATATATTACGTCAATGTCTGTGACTATCCACCATGTATCATATACTCATCAGGCCTGAACAATTTTTCAAATAATATCCAAAATATCGTGTGGTGTATTCCTCTCCGTAGAAATATATTCCTCCCTGGAAGAAATTGTTATGGTCATGGTATGGTTGGGATAATATGTGCGGTTCAAGAAGATTGTTTACGTACAAAAGAAATACATTTCCTCGCACAATTGTTCAAAAGTATACAAAATATTCATCCTCCTCATGCATTTGACCTTTGTGAACAGTGAAGGTTTAGAATATTCAGCGTTGTCAGTAATTTCAGTGGCTAAGTATGGTTGCACAAGAGGAGGATTATCCCGACTCAGACTTCTCTGAAGGGGAAAACGAGTTTTTTGTTGTGGACGAAAACTCTCCCTTACTTCTTGATTTAGATCCTCCCGGAACAGCAAGCAGTCTGCCTGGGAAAAGATGGAGGAAACAATCCCTTCTCAATTTCAAAATTAAAAAGAAAAACACTGGATTGCCCTGGGTTATCATTTTTACTGCCATGTATGTTCTTTTGCCTTTCGTAGTCAATTATTGTAGTCTTTGTCATAAGTGTGCAAAAACGCCAATCTACATAATTCTGATCTGTGTCTTTGATAGAGGGATGGCTGTAATGGTACTCATTGGGTTTTTAACAATGTTGGAAGAAGACAGTCCGCCACCCACGAATACCACGCTACTGGGGGGACTGAATGAAATGTCTGCAGATGTGGAGCAGTTGGAACCACTCGACAGATTGAATTTAACTCTAATTAAGGATGTTCATTCTTGAGCTGCACGTATTAATTTCCAAAGTGCCAATGTATTAAATTTCGAGCTGTAGCTGTCAGCTAGGATTTTATTACGTTAAATATTATATTGTCAGCGTCAGTTAGATAAATCTTTCAATATTACACTTACGATTCGCAGATTTCTCATTCATACTCAGATTTATGTACTGGCCACTCACTCGAGCTTTTTTGCAAACCGATGTATCGAAGTAGTTATAAGTACAGCTTTTAAAATTATTTTAGTGGCGATATTAAATAGGTAGCTGTGAATGAAGGTAGATATATATTTGTCTAAAGTAATTTTATTGATATTACCACAACAAGAAGCAGTAAGCAATGCCCAGTTAACGTAATAATATGAATAAACCGATAGTTTTAATGAAGGTATGTTGTATGCGTCTACTTAAATTTATTGAGGGTAGGCCGAGTAGTAACGATATAATTTGTATACTTATACTTACTTGTTTGGATTTGCATTTTAGAAGTAAATTTTACACGGATTTGTTAATGCTATAGCTTCTTTGTAACTGAAAATTCGAAAAACACTACTAAACATTGTTAAAAGAACATTTTCGGCATATTTTGACAGCATAGGTTACGCAAAATTTCATGAAGAGTAAACACATTAGGGCGTCGTCAAAAAACAATTATTGTACCTAACTCGCTATATTTTATGAAAAACTCATAATTACTCATCGGCGTGGAAAAGAAGAAATATTCAAATTCAAATTAACTTTATTAGAGTGTTAATGAATTTCAGGCATACACTTATGCTTGTTCTCCCAACCATAACACTTACGAAGATCCCCAATCGTAACTGGGACAATACATACGCATTGTTAGTCACCCAATAGACATATCAATTAGGTCAAATCCAAATATTACAAGTCATTAAGTCAAAACATTACAAACCGAATCAAATTCCATTAATCAGCGAGAGTGTCATAAAA
>JAHZNA010004426.1:0-11025 GCA_027743935.1 Sinodicranocentrus sp. ZH6
GGAACAGGAATTGCAAATTCAACAACGTATTGAACTAACGAAGAGTTTTAAGTTGGACAAACCTGAAGAGAACAAGGATCGTAGACAACTGAAGGAGAGGGTTCCATTTCCAACACTGAAGCAAAAGACATTTGGATTTCATGTAAATGACTCGAAAATCTGCATTTTTTGTGAGAAGACAAATCATGCAGGAAAAGACTGCTACAAAGCCGAAAAGATGTCAATGCGTGCAAAACGGGAAATCTTAATCAAGAAGGGAGCCTGTTTTAAATGTTTTGGAAAACATTTAGCAAGTAACTGTGGCGAAAAGAATTTAAAATGCAAGAAGTGTGGTGATAAACATCACTACGTCATGTGTAATAAACAACCGGAAACCACTACTACAACTGAACCACCAAAGAAGAAACCAAAGGGTGATGATGAAGCAAAATCAACAACTATTGGAATGGTTACACAGAACTTGGTGGGAGGTATATCTCTACAGACATTGATGGTGAATATCAGTAGTGATGGCAGACAGAAGATTGTTCGAGCGTTTCTAGACAGTGGTGCCCAGAGATCTTATATTTTGAAAGACACGGCAAAGGAATTGAAACTTACACCCATAGCGGAGGAAGAAGTAACCCATTGTTTGTTTGGTGGAAAGCAGACACGTGCTGTGGTACACAAAAAATATGACATACGACTTCAGGGGACAACTGGTAAATTTCATTGTGATGCTGAAGTTCGTGATCAAATTCAAATTTGTGAAAACCTGAGACGACTCTCAACTGGAAATGTTAAGCTACTGGATGAGTTGAAAAGGCAAAACATAATATTAACGGATATTGGAGAAGGGTGTCCACCAATCGAACTACTGATTGGAGCGGATTTATATGGCAAGATATTGACAGGTAGAGTTATTCAAATCGAAGGGGCTACAGCAGTGGAAACTAAGTTAGGCTGGACATTAGTTGGAGAAATCTCTGAATCTCTTGTAAGTGATAGTTCCGCCATGATGTGCATTAACATGTCAGTTACTGATGCATCATTGACGAACCTTTGGGAATTAGATGTGATCGGGATTCAAGATTCAATCAAGCTAGTCTCAAAGGCGGAGCAAGAAGAACTCATGAAAACAAAGTTCATAGAAACAATCACAAGGGACAAGGATGGAAGGTATTCAGTGAAACTGCCCTGGAAGGAAGGATTTCCTTTTCTCCCGTCAAATAAAGAAGTAGCTGTGAAACGGCTAGAAAACACAACCAAGAAACTGGTAGCTAGTAAACTGTTTGACTCGTATAACCATTTACTTTTGGATTGGGAAAAAGAAAGTTTTATTGAACGCGTTCTACCGCCAACAGAGGAGAGGAAATGCCATTACTTGCCCCATAGAGCTGTCATTAAGCTGACAAGTTTGACTACTCCGGTAAGGCCTGTGTTTGACGCGTCGTGTCGTACTGGGAAAAACCCATCACTGAATGATGGATTACAAAAGGGAGTAAATCTGTTACAACTCATTCCCGAAGTCCTGCTGCGTTTCCGGGAAAAACAAGTGGCGTTTACAGCTGACATTAGGAAGGCGTTTCAGATGATTGGAGTCCATGATTCTGATCGAGACTATTTACGATTTTTGTGGTGGAAGGATTCTGATATGAATACCATTATTGAATTTCGACATGCACGGGTCCCATTTGGAGCAACTTGTAGTCCATTTATATTAGCGGCGGTTCTCCAATACCATCTGAAGAACCTGCCTGAAAGACACATGGAACTGGGAGAACGGCTACTCCGTTCATTATACGTGGATAATTGCGCAAGTTCAGAAGATACTGAAGAAGAGTACCAGCAATTTAAAACTGAGGCTATTACCATATTAGCGAAGGCAGGAATGGATTTGAGAATGTGGATTTCGAACACAGACTGTTCAAAAAAGGATCAAAATCGGGTTGTTGGTGTACTTGGCTTGCAATGGGATCGTGAAACTGATGAAATTTTTATTGACACGGACAAAATTAGGCCTCCAGAGAACATGACAAAGCGGTCCGTTCTGTCAACCGTGCAGAAAATCTTTGATCCGATTGGGTTTTCTTCTCCATGCATGCTACCAATGAAAATCCTTTTACAAAGGGCGTGGATTCATAAATTGAAGTGGGATGAGAAACTACCAGAACATGAATGCAAGTTATTTAAAGATTGGAATGATCAGGTGGTTCATTTACAAGATATTCGCATTCCACGGTTAATGACCGGCGGAAATTCAAAGAGGAAGAATTGGGAGATTCATACATTTACTGACGCGAGTGGACTAGCATATGCCGCTGTTGTTTATCTCAGAGTAAACAAAGGCATTGAAATTTCTATCCAGTTAATAGCTGCCAAGTCAAGAGTAGCTCCACTCGGAGGAAGTACAATTCCTAGACTGGAATTATTAGGCTGTTTAATTGGAGCGCGATTGACCCAGAGTGTAAAAAAGGCACTGGAACTGACAGATGTGAAGGAAACCTATTGGTCAGACTCGACCACTGCCCTTACGTGGATCCGAAGAAATGAAAATTGGGGAACGTTTGTCGGCAACCGAACTGACGAGATTTCAAAACTTACACGCTCAGATGATTGGAGGTACATACCTAGTGGCATGAATCCGGCTGATCTTCCATCAAGAGGCTGTTCTATTCGTGAGCTTAACAACTGCACGTGGTGGAAGGGACCACAATTTTTGTATGAACCGAACCTGCTTTGGCCTAACATACCAGGAGTAGTGAATGAAAACGAGGTTTTTATGGAACGGAAAAAGACGAGTGAGGTATGCTTATCTGTAATTGATAACGTCAAAAGTGGGCACTCATTTGTGATGTTGGTACGAATAACAGCGTGGGTTAGGCGGTTCCTTTTCAACTACTTTGTCAAAGATAAGAGTATTAGAAAAAGGGGGAAGCTGGACAAAGATGAGATTTTAAATGCTGAGATGGTTTTCTTGAGAAGCGTCCAAACGGAAGCTTACCCAAAGGAAAAGATAAGTGAGTTAAAAGGTTTGGATGTGTTACGGGACGAGCATGGCACCTTGAGAGTTAAAACTCGTCTCACATATCGAGAAGATTCGCTGAATTTCAAATACCCTATTCTTCTACCGGGTAGACATCCTGTTGTACAACAATTGATTTGGGATAACCACCGGGCATTTTGCCATGCTGGAGTGGGTTTTTTAGTAACTCATTTAAGAAAGCACTATTGGATAGTGCACGCACGAAGAAGCATAAAGCACGTGGTAGCAAG
Source organism: Sinodicranocentrus sp. ZH6 (assembly GCA_027743935.1). Lineage (NCBI taxonomy): Eukaryota > Metazoa > Arthropoda > Collembola > Entomobryomorpha > Entomobryidae > Sinodicranocentrus > Sinodicranocentrus sp. ZH6. The sequence goes on from JAHZNA010004426.1 coordinate 3,256, forward strand.
ATGCTATAGATGCAGAAGGTTTACAGCAAAGGGAACAATCACAGAAGTAGTTGGACTTCCCAAGGATAGAGTCAAGAACGCCGAACCGTTTGAGGTAACAGGAATAGATCTTGCAGGTCCGTTTATTCTCAAAAATCAGAACCGTGGAACGGAAAAATTGTTTAGAAAATTGGATTGGGATACCATTGTGAAAAACGAAGGTATTTCTATGATAGAATTTAAATTTAACTGTAGCACGGCCAGTTGGTGGGGCGGCTGGTGGGAAAGGCTGATTCGATCAGCTAAGGATCTTATACGACGTAGTCTTGGAAAGATGCAAGTCAATAAGAAGGAACTGGAACATTGCGTGATAAAGGTCGCTGAGGTAATGAATGGTAGACCATTGACCTATGTGTCGGAAGATCCTACGGATTTGATACCTCTAACGCCGGACATGTTTATCCATCCGTATGGTGCGGTAGGATTTCCAGAACTGGAACTGGTCACGGGCGAAACGTTAAGATACCGATATCAATATGTGCAGAAATTGAAACATGAGCTGCAACAGAGATGGAAAAAGGAATATTTGGCTTATTTGATTGCCAAACCACAAACGCCCACAAGGTCACTCCTGGTTGGAGAATTGGTAGTCGTTGATAACGACAAGAAACGGCACGAGTGGGATTTGGCTCGAATTCTGGAACTTATACCGGGGAAAGACGGTGTTTCACGTGTGGCGAAAATTCGGACAACGCATGGTGAATATATGCGTCCTGTGCAACGTCTTCATCCTCTAGAAATGAATTCGATTGTAGCTGGACCGAATGATAAAATGGAAGTTGTCACAAGAGCAGGACGATTAGTAAAATTGCCTGTACGATACCAGTGACAAATATTTAGAGCGTGGTTACGCGTGGCTGGCTCGTGTAAGCGGTGTAGTCCGTTTACACAGGTTGAGGATCAACCATTAGAACGGAATGTTAAAATACCTGGTGTCAGGTGGCTTTTGTTAATTGTAACTCCGGCTTAGATACAGGTACACAAACTCGGTTTGTGTACAGATGCAGTATCATGAGTTGCAATTACTGGCTCAGTTTGAGTAAGTTTAGTAGACGTTATGGCCGAATGGGACTAGTGTAGTCGTGCGTGGTTTTTTCTTAATTAAATTCAATTTCAGTTCAAAGTTTTTTTCCATGCACACATAACGTTTATTTTAATTTGTTGTTAGAAATAGATAAATTTCAAATTTTTATCGTAAATTGTACTTCCGCACAATTTAGGTGGGAGTGTTGAAAATATATGTATCTTTGTTATTTTTGTATTATATCCATTGAGAAGTGTATTTTGAGCGCAACTTTTAAAACGATGATAGTCACACATTTTACATGTACGTTGTAGTTACGAACGAACGAACGAGAGAAGGAGGATGGAGTCAGATACAGTCAGTCAGAGATAGAGAGTCAGAGAGAGAGAGACAGAGTACGTGTGTGTAACTTGCGATTTTGAGAGAATTGGAGGAATTAATATTTTTGATTGCAATTTAACGAATAAAATAAAGACAATTAGAAATTTGTTTTTGAAACTTTAATCAAATTGGTGTTGTGTTATCTTCCTAGTTATTTATATAAAATAATTTCTTCATTATCATCTTTCGAGTGAATTTTGTCGTTTGTAACGGCCTGTTCACAACATTTGGTGACCCCGACGTGATTGACCTGAAGGGAAGATGGAGGAAATAGAACGAAGAAGGCGACCGTTGAGACGCCAATTTGAAAAGTTGGAAACTGAAGTGATTAATTTAATCAATGCTCCCAATCCAGATGTTGACTCAATCTCCGTCTCTTATCAATTGTTGAGTGACGTCATGGGACAACTGATGGAATACGATCATCAAGTATACGAACTAATGGTGCAGAACAATGTCACTGAAAAGGAAGAGGATGATGAACTTGACGCTGTAACTGTTTTTAAAAAAAGGGCTGAAATTCTACGAGTAAAAGTTGACAAACTTTATCAACCCGAATTTGGAGTGCATAAGGAAAGTAGTTCAGTCATCAGTGATGAAACCAAAAGACGAATTAAACTTCCTCAAGTGGAAATCAAAAAGTTTTCTGGAAACCTCATGCAGTGGCTTGGATTTTGGGCTCAACACCAGAAAATTGCTGATGATCCCACACTTCATGACAGTGACAAGTTTTTGTATTTATTACAAGCGATGGAACCTGGTTCAGAACCGTTTGATATTGTTTCGGGCTATCCCCAGAGCGGTGATAATTACCCAAAGGCAGTTGAGGTACTTAAGCGGAGGTATGGCAATGTAGATGTTTTACTTCAAGTGTACATAAGAGAGTTGTTATCATTGGTCATTTCCAATGTTCATTCCAAGAGTAAAGTTCCATTCAAAACACTTTTCTTAAAACTCGATTCACACTTACGAGCTTTGAAATCCCTGGAGCTCGAAAAAGCGGATCCGGCAACCTGGCTCTTTCCATTAGTTGAGTCAAGCCTCCCGGAGACCACATTGTATAACTGGCAGAGAAGCTCACTCTCTAGTCACGATGGAGGTATGGAAAATCCACCAAGAACTAGGCTAGATCTATTGATGGAGTTTAGGGAACAGGAATTGCAAATTCAACAACGTATTGAACTAACGAAGAGTTTTAAGTTGGACAAACCTGAAGAGAACAAGGATCGTAGACAACTGAAGGAGAGGGTTCCATTTCCAACACTGAAGCAAAAGACATTTGGATTTCATGTAAATGACTCGAAAATCTGCATTTTTTGTGAGAAGACAAATCATGCAGGAAAAGACTGCTACAAAGCCGAAAAGATGTCAATGCGTGCAAAACGGGAAATCTTAATCAAGAAGGGAGCCTGTTTTAAATGTTTTGGAAAACATTTAGCAAGTAACTGTGGCGAAAAGAATTTAAAATGCAAGAAGTGTGGTGATAAACATCACTACGTCATGTGTAATAAACAACCGGAAACCACTACTACAACTGAACCACCAAAGAAGAAACCAAAGGGTGATGATGAAGCAAAATCAACAACTATTGGAATGGTTACACAGAACTTGGTGGGAGGTATATCTCTACAGACATTGATGGTGAATATCAGTAGTGATGGCAGACAGAAGATTGTTCGAGCGTTTCTAGACAGTGGTGCCCAGAGATCTTATATTTTGAAAGACACGGCAAAGGAATTGAAACTTACACCCATAGCGGAGGAAGAAGTAACCCATTGTTTGTTTGGTGGAAAGCAGACACGTGCTGTGGTACACAAAAAATATGACATACGACTTCAGGGGACAACTGGTAAATTTCATTGTGATGCTGAAGTTCGTGATCAAATTCAAATTTGTGAAAACCTGAGACGACTCTCAACTGGAAATGTTAAGCTACTGGATGAGTTGAAAAGGCAAAACATAATATTAACGGATATTGGAGAAGGGTGTCCACCAATCGAACTACTGATTGGAGCGGATTTATATGGCAAGATATTGACAGGTAGAGTTATTCAAATCGAAGGGGCTACAGCAGTGGAAACTAAGTTAGGCTGGACATTAGTTGGAGAAATCTCTGAATCTCTTGTAAGTGATAGTTCCGCCATGATGTGCATTAACATGTCAGTTACTGATGCATCATTGACGAACCTTTGGGAATTAGATGTGATCGGGATTCAAGATTCAATCAAGCTAGTCTCAAAGGCGGAGCAAGAAGAACTCATGAAAACAAAGTTCATAGAAACAATCACAAGGGACAAGGATGGAAGGTATTCAGTGAAACTGCCCTGGAAGGAAGGATTTCCTTTTCTCCCGTCAAATAAAGAAGTAGCTGTGAAACGGCTAGAAAACACAACCAAGAAACTGGTAGCTAGTAAACTGTTTGACTCGTATAACCATTTACTTTTGGATTGGGAAAAAGAAAGTTTTATTGAACGCGTTCTACCGCCAACAGAGGAGAGGAAATGCCATTACTTGCCCCATAGAGCTGTCATTAAGCTGACAAGTTTGACTACTCCGGTAAGGCCTGTGTTTGACGCGTCGTGTCGTACTGGGAAAAACCCATCACTGAATGATGGATTACAAAAGGGAGTAAATCTGTTACAACTCATTCCCGAAGTCCTGCTGCGTTTCCGGGAAAAACAAGTGGCGTTTACAGCTGACATTAGGAAGGCGTTTCAGATGATTGGAGTCCATGATTCTGATCGAGACTATTTACGATTTTTGTGGTGGAAGGATTCTGATATGAATACCATTATTGAATTTCGACATGCACGGGTCCCATTTGGAGCAACTTGTAGTCCATTTATATTAGCGGCGGTTCTCCAATACCATCTGAAGAACCTGCCTGAAAGACACATGGAACTGGGAGAACGGCTACTCCGTTCATTATACGTGGATAATTGCGCAAGTTCAGAAGATACTGAAGAAGAGTACCAGCAATTTAAAACTGAGGCTATTACCATATTAGCGAAGGCAGGAATGGATTTGAGAATGTGGATTTCGAACACAGACTGTTCAAAAAAGGATCAAAATCGGGTTGTTGGTGTACTTGGCTTGCAATGGGATCGTGAAACTGATGAAATTTTTATTGACACGGACAAAATTAGGCCTCCAGAGAACATGACAAAGCGGTCCGTTCTGTCAACCGTGCAGAAAATCTTTGATCCGATTGGGTTTTCTTCTCCATGCATGCTACCAATGAAAATCCTTTTACAAAGGGCGTGGATTCATAAATTGAAGTGGGATGAGAAACTACCAGAACATGAATGCAAGTTATTTAAAGATTGGAATGATCAGGTGGTTCATTTACAAGATATTCGCATTCCACGGTTAATGACCGGCGGAAATTCAAAGAGGAAGAATTGGGAGATTCATACATTTACTGACGCGAGTGGACTAGCATATGCCGCTGTTGTTTATCTCAGAGTAAACAAAGGCATTGAAATTTCTATCCAGTTAATAGCTGCCAAGTCAAGAGTAGCTCCACTCGGAGGAAGTACAATTCCTAGACTGGAATTATTAGGCTGTTTAATTGGAGCGCGATTGACCCAGAGTGTAAAAAAGGCACTGGAACTGACAGATGTGAAGGAAACCTATTGGTCAGACTCGACCACTGCCCTTACGTGGATCCGAAGAAATGAAAATTGGGGAACGTTTGTCGGCAACCGAACTGACGAGATTTCAAAACTTACACGCTCAGATGATTGGAGGTACATACCTAGTGGCATGAATCCGGCTGATCTTCCATCAAGAGGCTGTTCTATTCGTGAGCTTAACAACTGCACGTGGTGGAAGGGACCACAATTTTTGTATGAACCGAACCTGCTTTGGCCTAACATACCAGGAGTAGTGAATGAAAACGAGGTTTTTATGGAACGGAAAAAGACGAGTGAGGTATGCTTATCTGTAATTGATAACGTCAAAAGTGGGCACTCATTTGTGATGTTGGTACGAATAACAGCGTGGGTTAGGCGGTTCCTTTTCAACTACTTTGTCAAAGATAAGAGTATTAGAAAAAGGGGGAAGCTGGACAAAGATGAGATTTTAAATGCTGAGATGGTTTTCTTGAGAAGCGTCCAAACGGAAGCTTACCCAAAGGAAAAGATAAGTGAGTTAAAAGGTTTGGATGTGTTACGGGACGAGCATGGCACCTTGAGAGTTAAAACTCGTCTCACATATCGAGAAGATTCGCTGAATTTCAAATACCCTATTCTTCTACCGGGTAGACATCCTGTTGTACAACAATTGATTTGGGATAACCACCGGGCATTTTGCCATGCTGGAGTGGGTTTTTTAGTAACTCATTTAAGAAAGCACTATTGGATAGTGCACGCACGAAGAAGCATAAAGCACGTGGTAGCAAGATGCTATAGATGCAGAAGGTTTACAGCAAAGGGAACAATCACAGAAGTAGTTGGACTTCCCAAGGATAGAGTCAAGAACGCCGAACCGTTTGAGGTAACAGGAATAGATCTTGCAGGTCCGTTTATTCTCAAAAATCAGAAAAAGACGTGGCTCGTATTATTCACGTGTGCTGTATACCGAGCTGTTCATTTTGAGTTGGTGGATTCGTTGAGCAGTGGAGCTTTTATTAAATCCATGGACCGATTTATCAAGAAGTTTCGAAGACCTGTCGTAGTATACTCAGACAATGGAACAAATTTCCGTGGAACGGAAAAATTGTTTAGAAAATTGGATTGGGATACCATTGTGAAAAACGAAGGTATTTCTATGATAGAATTTAAATTTAACTGTAGCACGGCCAGTTGGTGGGGCGGCTGGTGGGAAAGGCTGATTCGATCAGCTAAGGATCTTATACGACGTAGTCTTGGAAAGATGCAAGTCAATAAGAAGGAACTGGAACATTGCGTGATAAAGGTCGCTGAGGTAATGAATGGTAGACCATTGACCTATGTGTCGGAAGATCCTACGGATTTGATACCTCTAACGCCGGACATGTTTATCCATCCGTATGGTGCGGTAGGATTTCCAGAACTGGAACTGGTCACGGGCGAAACGTTAAGATACCGATATCAATATGTGCAGAAATTGAAACATGAGCTGCAACAGAGATGGAAAAAGGAATATTTGGCTTATTTGATTGCCAAACCACAAACGCCCACAAGGTCACTCCTGGTTGGAGAATTGGTAGTCGTTGATAACGACAAGAAACGGCACGAGTGGGATTTGGCTCGAATTCTGGAACTTATACCGGGGAAAGACGGTGTTTCACGTGTGGCGAAAATTCGGACAACGCATGGTGAATATATGCGTCCTGTGCAACGTCTTCATCCTCTAGAAATGAATTCGATTGTAGCTGGACCGAATGATAAAATGGAAGTTGTCACAAGAGCAGGACGATTAGTAAAATTGCCTGTACGATACCAGTGACAAATATTTAGAGCGTGGTTACGCGTGGCTGGCTCGTGTAAGCGGTGTAGTCCGTTTACACAGGTTGAGGATCAACCATTAGAACGGAATGTTAAAATACCTGGTGTCAGGTGGCTTTTGTTAATTGTAACTCCGGCTTAGATACAGGTACACAAACTCGGTTTGTGTACAGATGCAGTATCATGAGTTGCAATTACTGGCTCAGTTTGAGTAAGTTTAGTAGACGTTATGGCCGAATGGGACTAGTGTAGTCGTGCGTGGTTTTTTCTTAATTAAATTCAATTTCAGTTCAAAGTTTTTTTCCATGCACACATAACGTTTATTTTAATTTGTTGTTAGAAATAGATAAATTTCAAATTTTTATCGTAAATTGTACTTCCGCACAATTTAGGTGGGAGTGTTGAAAATATATGTATCTTTGTTATTTTTGTATTATATCCATTGAGAAGTGTATTTTGAGCGCAACTTTTAAAACGATGATAGTCACACATTTTACATGTACGTTGTAGTTACGAACGAACGAACGAGAGAAGGAGGATGGAGTCAGATACAGTCAGTCAGAGATAGAGAGTCAGAGAGAGAGAGACAGAGTACGTGTGTGTAACTTGCGATTTTGAGAGAATTGGAGGAATTAATATTTTTGATTGCAATTTAACGAATAAAATAAAGACAATTAGAAATTTGTTTTTGAAACTTTAATCAAATTGGTGTTGTGTTATCTTCCTAGTTATTTATATAAAATAATTTCTTCATTATCATCTTTCGAGTGAATTTTGTCGTTTGTAACGGCCTGTTCACAACATTTGGTGACCCCGACGTGATTGACCTGAAGGGAAGATGGAGGAAATAGAACGAAGAAGGCGACCGTTGAGACGCCAATTTGAAAAGTTGGAAAC
>JAHZNA010004427.1:0-23167 GCA_027743935.1 Sinodicranocentrus sp. ZH6
GCCTCAGACGGACAGACAGACAGACAGACAGACAGACAGACAAACACGATCGATGCATAAAGCTTGCAAACTGCAACCTTAATAAAAGCAAACATACGGAAACTCTTGGAAAGTGTATAGGAATGCTTGGAAGGATTGAAATCCACTTCTTCCCTCTATCCTCTATATGCTTGAAGTGAGAAATCAAAGAGAAGAGAGGAGACATTGAAAAAAGTTTATTTTTTATACATGTTTTCCAAGACATGAACAACTTTTCCTCGAAGAAACAAGCGTTCTCATTTGAAATAAAATTGGGAAGGGTGAACTCTCAAAGTGAAAAGTGTTAAATATATATTATCCAATATACAAAACACTGTACAAACTTTTCCAACTGGAAATTGTATCGTTATACAGTCAGTGGACACCCAACCTCTTTTTGGGACGACGGAGAAGTAGAGGTAAACTTTGAAAAGTTTTTTGTCTCTCACTCAACGCCCCTTTCTTCGTTTTCACACTTTCTCCTTCATTGTAAAAGTCGGCCAGAGTAAATATAGGATATGGAAATGGAAGCATAGTGTTCTTTATGTGGTTATATGTATACATGGCAAAACTCAATTATTAAAGATAACGCCACGATAGGCTTGCAGAGATAGAGAGATATACACGTTCAAAAGGAAAAGGATGTGTGTGCGGTGGACTTTCCAATGTTGAGGAGTGCCTATTTCCTAGTTAGTATTGCCAGTAGCTATAAACCGTTCTACTTTCTTTACATATTTTCCCGATCATCAACCATATTTTGGGAGTTGGGCAGGGCGGAACTAGACACCACTTTTGTGTTTCCCTTCAAATGGCAACTCGCAGAAAAGGGTTATTATTCAAATGAAATGCTTTCCCTATGTAAACTAAACGATGTATAAAAAAGCCTTGCCTACACATATCCCAGGGAAACCCAAGCAAGTCCTTGGTTTTAAAATTAATAATATAAATACTAATACATAAATCCATAGGATGAAATACTCAAGAGTGGATGTTGAAAGGAGATTTGTAGCGTAGAAGGTAAAGGATGAAAGCATGTCATCCATCTTGTCTCGTATAAACCCTATCTTGTCTAACGCCATGTATGTAAATTGCACAAGTTATAATCGCTTCCAATCTCCAAGTCCGAGAGCACATAGGTGTTCATTGTGAGTTAAAACCGGGGAGTAGACGGCCGGATATTATATAGGGATGAAACAGGATGTTTTTTTAAAAGTCAAACGTTTACAGTTGAAAGTGGAGGTACTTTCCTATTATAATTTTCCCCAAGATCCAGTATCACATGTCGTGCAAATTCCTTTTTTCATTTCTGCATTTACGTGTGTCTTCATAACGCCCTACGGACCCATTTCACTCACTCATGGAAACATATAGGACAAGTTTTGTAGTAGAACAAACAAACTACGTTTTATTAAAGAGAGGTGAGATATGGAGTCGTCTTGAGGAGCGTTCCTTTACAATTTTCCCGTTTGCTTTAGGCTCTAAGAGTCCGAAGGACATTGAGGACAGTTTGTTTGCACAAACTTATGTGAAGGATAAGATCACAAGCGCATTTAGATACTTGGACTATGTCTACCGTAAATTCTAAAGAATGTGTCAAGATTCCTCTTCTACGACTCAAATTACATAGATTTAGCCACAACGTCAGAGAAGGACGAATACATACGCAATACACATAAGCGCTTTGTACATGACACGGGATACTTTCACCTCTACACTTTGCATACCATCTACAACCGTAGGCGTTGCGCCAGTAGGGAAAAGCCTAAAAATAGTTACCCAAGTAGGATTTATGTGAGTAGTTAACAAGATTTTGAGAACAATGAAGGGGCACGTTGCAGTAAGAGAGGATTTCCTTTCTGTCTGTCATTTTCTCTATACCAGGGCAAATTATAGAGTAACCTTATATCATAAGTACAGTATGTAGTAGAGATGCACCATATCATTCACCTTTCAAAACATAGGGCGAGCTTGCGAACATGACAAGCTCATAATTATCGTATGATATCTCAATCTATTAATTTCGAAAAGGATCTTGCTAAATTAATGAATACTACTTAATACTTAGGTAAGGATTAGTTTGCACTTAGTCAAATGACGAACAAAGTAACAATGGAACTTGAGAGAATAAATGAATTTAATCCGAATGAAGTCGTAGAAGGAAATAATCTGCAGGAATAAGTTACGTCAACAGCTATTTTACGTGACATAAATATATGAGAAAAATGGTTATGGATTGTGTGGGAAGCCTCACAGTTTTTTGGTGGAATATTATCATTTGAAATGTTTAATGGAAGACGAGTAACACTTTAATGCTTTTGCCGTGTATTTGTCACAAAAGATAACCATCGCCAACTTTTTTTACCATTGCTTTTCAATATGACGTATTCTAATTCAAAATATTTTCTTTGATTCGCCATCCTCATATGCATAGCAATTCTCAAAATGGAGGATAAATTCAAGTAAAATAAACGTGGAGACAGCCTCGTCACTCATATTATACCAAAAAACAATAAAAATAATGCACTCTGTGAAAAAAATAAGACGGTCTGACAAGACGTCGCATCAAAAAAATGCGAAGAAAAGTATAAAAAAAGGATTATTTTCTCAAGAATTTGTTTTTCCAACTCCTTCAACAACGCTCTTTGCATAAAGCCCATCATGAGTAACTAAATGACATAAGATTCTTTTAAATGTCATTTGGAACACTTTACTCCACATGAATTCCACATGTCTATTGAAAAAAGCCCAGGGAGCTAAGGGAAAATAGCTATTTTGTTGTTTCCTTCCCTCAACCCTTCCATACTGTTGATCCTTGCAACTAGTGCATTAAACAAAGTAAAAAGTACATCAGATAGAAGTCAAGACGGAAATCCTCCGTAACAGTCTTTCCTCGTATTATTTAGAGAAAGTCATTGCATTTTGAGGAAAAAGACAAGGATTATTACATAGCATTTTTGGCATGTGAAGGGTTGCTCTCTAACAATGATTGAAAGAGGGGAAAGGCGAGAAAGAGATCCACTCTATTCACCTTTCTTTTTTCTCTGGAAGGTTTACCGAACCCGACATCAGTAGTCAGGCAGTCTAGCTCTAGTGGTATTTCTATAGTTGCTCCACGATTTGTATTTATACCCAACTCGCCACACACACACACACACACACACACAATCTATATACAGGTTCCAACCAACTCTGTAAACTAAAAGTAACTCAGTTATCCATTCTTTTGGGTGGGGCTGGTGTTAGTAGCCTAGATAAATTCTATGTCTTACATGGCCTGACTAGATACAAAGAAAGCAAGACTGGAGAAAAAAAGAGAAAACCCTCGGAATGGCCCGTTCAGCCAAAGGATATTCACCTTACGTGATATTCCATTATCACGCTGGTTGCTCTTCTTGCATTTTTCACTTCCCTCCCTCCTCTCTCTCTCTACTTCATTCGCACCACTACACATGCCACTTTCCTGCTCTTGAAAAAAATACCAGTTGTGCTATCGTCCCCTGAAAAATATCCCTTTTTACGCTCTCAAATCCCTCTAAATAGTATCAAGCTTTTTTATTCTGCTCGCATTCATTATGTCAAGCTGGGGAAGCATTATGCTGACTATGTTTTTTCATGGTAAGTGGATCCCCTGGCTACTGACTTCCATAAATTTACCCAGTTAGCCAAAAAAAATTGTATGAGGTCACACAGCCACTGACATTGTGCAAAATGTACCTGTGTGCAATTCCCCATAAAGTGGGAGAACGGTTGACAAACTACAACAAAAATCGAGTATCAGATGACATGGGATACATTTTACTTGTGTGTGCTTCCAGTACAGGAAGTTGAGCAATATCCAGCATTTCCTTTATTACCCCACATCAATAATATCCTGTATAGATGTACATGACACAGCTACTTGGAGAATATGTTATGATATTTTTGAGCATAGGATTTAGAGATATAGAGAATATAAAAGTTTCCTTTTCCTTCACACTCCTTTCATTCTATATCATGGTGATGTTAAGGTGAACAAAATAATCATATTAGGGCCACCTCTATCTAACCATATCACCTTGGGAAATAAAGCTAGTGATTGCACACTCATAAACACACAAAAACTGAGGAAACACGGTCAAATCTCTGACTTCAAAGTAGACTAAGGCACTTGTCTCATTTTTTTAACAAATACGGACGGATGTATCAGAGAAGACAAGGAAATTTGGGGGTATTCAGTAAATGTAAAAGGCAACTGGTAACATGAGGAATATATATTTAGAAGAAAAACATTATATAATGTTAGATAGTACATGTTCCTTGCAACAGAGTCAGTTTACTTTAGATGGCATTACCACTCGCCCACAGATACAACAAATGCATACCATGTTGATTACGAGGAAAAACAGATAGCAAAAAAGAAAGTGGGGCTCTTTCTCTTTTTTTCCTTTTCTGCTAGCACTTGAGTAATTCTCTCACTCAATTTCTCATATTGTATTTATGTCATGCCTCCTTACTTTGTTTGTTTTGACTGACATTTGGGTTAGCAAACTCGAAGTCATGAAATACTTTTTTCAAGTGCGGGCGGACCAGTAAAACAAAAAAGTGCAAAAATGCCCTTTATTCTTTGCTTCTATCTTACTTTTTGTGTATTTTCATTGATGAAAACTACAGCCATTCTTGGCAAACTTGTGTACCAAAGAGGATACCGTGAAGGAATTTACTTTCCCTTATCATCGAATGCGAGATCCATTACACTGCATTAGAAGCACATTGAGGATCCTAATGTAATGGAGCATGAGGGCTGCGCCAAAGGAACATAAAAATCTCCAGAGAAAGAAAATAGTAGGGAAAAGGAAACATTTTTTCATCTTGTCTTTCTCGCTTTCTATGATTTTGTTGAAAGTAATTGGCTTCTCTTTTCTCTCCCGCAGCAAATTTTACTTCATTATTTTACCCTCTATTCAATAATATTGGGGTTTTATGAGCTTATGAAAGGTATCCTTATCAATCTTCCAGAATCAAAGAAGCCTAAGAAATTAGCTGTAAGCCATGCCATCTACGCTATATAAAGAATTTTGCGTTGGTGGAAGAATCAAGCATATTCTCATTTATTTAAAGTAGACAATAGAACGGCTTCACAATCGGGAAAGCACATTGGACAAGTGAGGTAATCTTCTTTGTTTAAAGTAAACTTTCTGTCAGCTCATAGTAGGATAATGAGAATGAACAGTAGTAACATTGACTGTGGAAAGAATGAACTTGTGTTAGTGTGTGACTGGGCATTAAAAATCCTTATTGAGCAAGGAATTGGACAAGTTAATGGGAGATTGTAACATACCAACACACTATATATTGCCTACAAACTCACAAAAGAATCAAGGGGCACGTTGATTCTGGCCCTATTCAATACTTTTCAAGCACACAAGATCCATAGTAATTTTAAATGAATTTTCTCTCCAGCAGCAACCACTCCACTTTCTCCCTATGGCAAAAGGGAACGTACAGGTTCTTGACTTTTACGATTCCGATCCATACACGCGTATGTCACCATAACATAACAACAAAGGCTAAGATTGACTCTAGCTAGGTACGTTTTCGTATGAGAAAGAGATATAGTCACACAGTTGAGGACAAACTAAAGGGCACTCTACTATTAAAAGATTACAGTGAAGAGGGAGTTGAAAAGAGGGCAATAACATTTCGTACGCAGCGTTGTCATTCGTACCTTTCATTCTCGTGTTTAAAAGGGCCATGCAAGATTCACTAATTATCTGCCAAGCTATCACTTTCAGCTTTTCCCAAAATGACTCTTTTCACCCTTCAATGACTCTTACCACGGCACTGGGTTTATTTTCGTCTCGCTATCTTTTACAAAATCAATGTCTGAACCGACAACCGCGAACATAATGGGAAATCAAAGTAAGACCAAATAAATGGTATTGACGTAGACACACAGAGATAAACTTTTCAAACACGATTGTGTATCTTATTTTGATCCCATACTCATTTACTGACAGGCTAACAAAGCAGAGAAACAAAGAAACATCAACCAAAAATATACATATAATTCAGAGATTGAACAAAGTTCACTATTCTCTTTGCTCGTTGAAGCGTTGAGCAGGTGTACACGATGCCAAGTTTCGTTTGTCATGCGATGAGATTGAATAGACGTGCACGGTAAAAGAAACATCTACACGTATTATGTCCACAGTCATTCTCCCTTATGAACTTATCCACGTCTGTAATAAACAATGCTCATCGTGCATGCATAATAGTGTGTCAACCGCAATTCTCTAACGCTTGAAGGAAAGTGCAAAGAATATTTGCAAGGGAGCTTCCAGGCAAAATATCAAAAGCAGATGTGGATATAGAGTGGGATAGGAGTATAATGACAAGGTTTTTATTTCCTGAGGTGGGGAAACCTCTTCCACTCCGCAAACAACCCGCTGCATGATTTCTACCTGCTTTCTTTACGGACCTTGAGAATGTGAGAGGTTTTACGCAAAAAACATGGTTCTCGCTCTCACATCCAGCGAGCCTGCCTCTCTCTCCAGCCTGTTTATATCAACTGGGGTATCCTGCAAATCCGGAGAAAGTCAGTGGAGTAGAGCAGTAGTGGTTGGATAGAGTATGAAAGGGAGACAAAAAAGGGGAAATCCCTCATGTGATGTTTCCACTCGTATTAGACGCAAAAACATGCTTCTATCCTTTCCTCTTTATATATCTATATAAAAGAACGTGCTGTGTTTGCTGAGCACAGAGAGAGAAAAGAAAAAAAAGTTTACATGAGATCACAAGACTTTCCTTTCTATTCCTTCTCGAGTTGAGCAAGCTACTCATGTTTAGAAGGGCACTGCACTGTGGTATATGGGAGACAGCCTCGTGCCAACTATGAAGAAAATACTTTCAATGTGACAGCGAAATAATAACGCATTACTTAGCTTCTACACGCTTCGCATATTTTTTTCATATATTTCTTCCAGCCGCCGTCTCCTACCTTTTATTCTTCTTTTTTTCTTTTATACTCCATGGGATTTATTTTTGGAGTTGGTTGATATATTGTGTATGAAAGGTTGGAAAAAAATATTCGGAATATAAGCCTGCCCATGACTGATGGGATATTATAGCGATATAATAAATTGGTAGAAACCCATAGAAATTTTCATGCGAAAAGAATATCATGACTTAGCATCCGCAAACCATATCCCATCAACTTCTTCGTGACTGATTTGCGCTTTTCATGTTCTTCCCTTATTATGAGAGGAAGTATGTGCGTAGTTTCATCAGATAAATATCGACAATAACTGTAATGCAACAATCAATGACGTTATAGGGGCAACAACTGAGAATGTATGATTTGTAGCCAGCAGCCATTTGTTTTTTAATGATGGTGATAGTGACAACTGTTTACGATGACTTGGATGGAATTTTTAACTGCAACATGGCAACTGTCAGTCGTTGTCAGTCAGAAAATTTTAGAAGCAGAAATGGATATTTTCACGTAATTGGATGGCGAAAGCAGAAGAAACCAAGAAATTTATATTTGTTATCATACCTTTTCTGAATAGCAGTGGCTCAAGTGAGCCGTAGGGCTGTGTTTGTTGGAGTCTGAGTCCGACATGCCGACCCCTTCCTCGTAAATAGTTTGGTGCTGAATTTTGAAAGATTTAAATGGAGACGAGATTCAAGAAGAGGTTGGTTTTCGATGGAATTACTTATTCCAGCGGGAGAGAAACGGATGCTATGAGAACAAAGTAGAGTTGATCCTCCAGATTTCGCTGACAATGGGTAGACTCCAAGAAGAAAATTTCAGTGGAAGGTGGATAATATTGGAAAATTTCTGAAAAAAATTCGGTTTACTGTTGAGTAAAATGTTGACAACAAGGAAATTCGGGTTGAAGCTGTCTTGTAGCGCTGTTATGTAGACTGATGTTCCAGGGTGACAAGGTTCTGTTTCGACGAAAGACACCAACGTATTTGTTGTTAGTTTTTCTTTCAGCAAGAGGAATTGAGTGGCACAAGTTGGGGAAGCTTTTGAGCACACTATCGTATGCTAAGAGAGACGTAGTAGAAGGTGAAAGTCGTGAAGACTCGGAATGCGAACTGCGTCGTCTCTTGGACCTATGTTTTCCCATTTATTTCATATTCCGTACATTTATGTGCATCTAATATGGTGGTTTTGGTTTCGGAAGCCTCGTTGAGATCATGTTTTGGCTTTCACTAACCCGGAAAAACACGTCATCCGTAATAAGAAAAACGCGCCTGGGAGAGAATCTTCGTATGTATATCATCCACATTTGTCATGAGTTCCCTCATTTATTTTCAACGTGGCAATGAAATTTGTTTACATCGCATATCCCCCGCATGCATTTAATATCTCTGGATTTATCCTCACATTTAAATCTCCTTCTGAAGGACAATAGGTACAACTTACCTTTATTTTATTTGACTACATTACAACGCATATACATTATATCAACATTTTTTCCCACAGCTGCTTTCATGCATACTAATATTTACTTAACCATAAGACAAGAACATGCATTGCATAATTATACTACAACGGCTTCTCACCTCCTTCTTTTGCCAAAAATAATCAGGGCATATATCTAATTAAAACTGTTGGCATCCACCTTATCCTCCAAAAAGAGAGTCCAATTTATTTCAAATTCAGTTTCATCTCAACCACGAGCAACAAACATTTCATTTATGTATATCATTAGACACTCCCCGCCAAAACGTAAATAAATGAAGAGTTCATGAAAGAACATGGGTGAAATCTAGCAAGATTACAATACGAAGAGACAGCTCTTGCGTGCAAGTTAGGGTTGAGATGCGGATACCACGGTCAGTGCCAAATTTGAAGTTACAACGTAGGTTATATTGTCGGTCACCTCATTCAGGATCACGTCAGGGTTAAAAAAGTCATTAAAAGTGAAAGCCCTCGCAGTTCGAGAAAACAAGCAAGGCCCCAATGGACGCACATTACACTGCTTGCTACCTGTACAAGCTTGAACTTTTCTTGTAAAGAAAATTGATCAATAATGAAGTTTACCCCCTTAGTCTATAGATGTCGTCAAAGCAAGCCAAAGCAAACCTTCAACTTGAGCTTGGCAAAAGTGTAACAAGAATTTAGGATTAATGCATATTGGCATGTTGATCATTTTATGCTAAATTATATCGCCAAGTACTCGTATATAGCTGTTATAACTTTCCATATAATTTTGTCATGCTATTCTCTCATCCACTATAAGCTTGTCGCAGACAATCATTAATTATTCAGGATAAAGAACCTTCATAAATCAATCGATTCCTGACATTTCAGTTTGACTAAGAGTCACAGAGGTGTAGTGAATAAGGAAAGTAATAAACTTTGTTTATAATATCCACAGACAGTATGCAGCCAGAGGGAGAGAGAAAGAAAAACAGCTAAATTCCTTCTTTGTGCATTTTCAATCCAACGGCTTTCTCCCATTTTATTGACGCATAAAATTTATATGGATATTTTCCATTAATTATTAATACCGATATTTATACCAACAATGCTTTCAAGTTGATGAGGAATGCAGACAACATTTTATTTTTACACTATATTCCTCCTTTGAAAATAATAACAAAGCAACGTGACAAGCTGTAAAGATGCAGTGACAAATGGCTACGTTGAAAGTGAGAAAATAATGCATTCACCTAATAGCTCATGCAAAAATATATCATACCAAACTGTCTACAACTTGAATTAGGATTATAACCATAACTCTAACTATCCCTTCAGATACAAACAGCTCTTTTACAGGGTACTCATAGCAAGCCTATACTTGAAAGAAAATTATAGAGAAACTTCTAATCCTTTTCGATATTTTCCTCTACCTACTTCTAAATGGTATAGTACGTGGTATAATTGAAAAATATCAGCAACTGCTCCAAAACATTCCTGCGTGTGCTTTCCCCCCATGCACTTGTCCTTCAAATTTGTTTTAACAGTTGCACGCTATCCTACATTGAGTTACTTCAATGTTTAAAACTGGACACATAGAGAGATAACCCATGCTATTTTCACTAATACCTATAAACATCCATACTCCCCGAAAAATAGAGCAGTTATTTCTCAACCATACCGTTACAATAATGGAAGTTAGCCTGACCAAATTTCCCAGCGAAGGCAGTTCGTCTGAATGTATAAAACCTGGGGAAATATCATCAGAAGCCAGTTATTTGCCTTGCTCTCACCATCATTCTGTGTCTTATTAGTTTTTGCACGGAAGCATACCCCCACATATATGAATGTACATTGACTACAGAACAGGGACAGAATAAGTGACAAAGTTTTGTGTTGGAGCTCACCACTGATAAAATGACTAGTGTAGACGGGCCCCTAACGGGACGTAAGATAGAAGGTATTCTGCTTTCATATAAAGTTGATTTTTGTTTGTCATTCTCGGATGAGTAGAGCAAAGAGACACTACTTACGATTTTTAGTGGCTCACCTTAAACACGCACGGAATACGTAACTGTGTATATAATTTCATAAATGATTGAGCGTCCTTCTTTTCTTCTTTCACTGTCCTGGTAATTCCTAACAGTCATTTGTCCCTTGCAGGTATATAGGATTGAAGAGCAATTTTTTTTCGCTGTTGACTTAATATGCAACAAAAAAAGAATTACTTATAATGCACATTCCAAAAGGTTTCGTCGAAAGGCAAAAAAGGCTGTTCAATTTTCCTGTGATATGTTGCGGTTTAACTGCTCATTGAAGGGGAAAACATGAGCTTATGACGACAACAGTTGTTATGTCTGTGTAGGAGTACAAGAAAGTGTTGTTTTTTCGGAAACCATTAGTCTACCCAGGAGAAAATAGCGTGAGGGGCCAATTATTTTTTTATAGATCGGCAAGCGTTGCCGATATATATTTTTGGTTTCAGTTTAAAAGTGCATTTGCAGCAGGCTGAATGTTGCCTCAGGAGTGTTGTCAGGAATGTCAGTGTCGTGAGGTGAATTCTGGAGGGGTGAATTTTAATTCACAATTTAACAATACCAAGTTTTGTGTAAAATGGACCTCGGGAATTCGTGGAATTGGGAATTGATTTTTCCGCCACTGCCTCGACTTATAGTACTGGTAAGATGGTATTATATCTTACGACCTTCACAAAAAAATCATTTTAGGTTAAAGGTTAAATGATTAGAACGCGTTATTTTGGAATCGGATAATTTCACCCTTGTAATTCTAAGCATTTCCAAAAATCCTCAGAGACCTGCGTTGGTGATGACAGATGCAGTTCACTCTGAAGAATCAACAACCCCTTCACCGAATAATACCAGAGCTGGCGCGTCTAATAGCATAGGGGCGTCGTCAAATAATTCTCGAAGTGATAGTGTCACTTGTCCTTCGTGTCACGTGACAGTAACTTTAAGCAAAGGTTTAGAATCTAGAAGAAGACTTGTTTGCCCATATTGCGGCGCTACGTATACCCACCAAGAATCCCAACTCAGGGCAGTCACGTCCGACAGGAGTGACCCGCTCCGACATTTGAGATTGCCTATTGTTGTACGTTCCGTTTTTTGTGTTTAAAAATATTCATAAAATACCGTGTCTATGTGTATCCAATGATATCAAGCAATCTGAAAATTGCGTGTGTACATTGAGAACATGCAGAAATGCACTAGATAAATATGTGGTAGTTAGTCTGCGCAGAATATAATTTGCCAGATTTTCTCACCTTTCTCCGTTCCCACTCACGGTTTACATGGATGTTTGCAAGTAGCAGACAGAGCCTGTCTGACGTGAGGCATATAATAGTGATAAAATCCCTAAATATTAAGCAGTCGAGAGTGTACTACAGCTCATCAATATCCTTCACTTATTAATTCATGATAAATGGGTTTTCAACAAATCCAAAATAGTACTCATGCATATCTAGTCACCACTCCTTGTACAATTGCTTATCTCTGAGGACATGAAAGTGGAGTTGTGAGAACTAGCGAAAAAAGCCGTTCAAGGGAGAAATATATAATATGATATATTCGTAGCAATCCATTTGTCACTACAGTTCATTAGAATGACCTAGTTATGCAAATAGTTATTGGAAATTCCCACAATATGCAAACAAAAGATAACTCGAAGACACTGGGAATATTTTGAGCTTTTATGGCTTCCTCCTCTTTTCTTGAAGACAAGATGACACTAAAGAGAAACTACTTAGACAGTAGATAACACTAAAGAGAAACTTCAAAAACAGAAGATGACACTTTATCCTAGCTTGCTAAAGGGCTTTCTTCCAAGCTATCTTGATTTGGGTGGTACAGGTACAATGCAATGAAGCGTGCGTTTTATAACACACCTTTTCAGATTTTCTCGTAATTACTTTCTTTCATGCAATATTCATGTATTTTCCCGTAGGAAATTATTAGAGTTTTCAAATGGCAGCTGGAACGCTCCATTTTAATTTTACTTGTAAACAAGCCGTTGCGCAGAATAGGAAATTTCGACAAATAACTATAATTATAAAATTATTCCACTTGACCATATCATTGCATTCTCTCATAAAATCAAGCTGATAGTTATTCTATTCCCATGTAGATTTACTAGCTGCACTGCTCCTATGGGATTATCATGGATAAGCAATTTATCAATTTACAAAGAAATGTAAATTCTGATTGGCGGAAGAGCGCATTTTCATGTTGTTGAACTTTTTGCTGTAAACAGGTTTCATAAGTATAGATGGAAAAGTTGTTGGTGAAAATTGTATATAATAATAATATCGCACTTCCAAACATTCTGCATTTGTCCAGCTGCAAACTAGCTAGTGGGTCCAAATAATTCGGTCATCTATTGTTGAAAACAAGGACACCCTTGGCAGTGACAATAGAACTTGTCACACTATAGTTTTTCACAAGTGCACTTACATTATAGGAAGGCGAACAGTTGTCACACAACAACACTCAAGTTTAGTAGAGTGGAAGGAGAAGAACAACTAGTTCACACTTCGTTTGCATTTCACTGGAAATACATTGCCCTTTGCGAGCGTGTACTCCAAGAGGGTGACAGTTTTCTGGAGAAAAAATGCGTCCTAGTATTCAAAAGTCAAAAAGAAGGTTAATGTTTCAGGATGGTACAGGAAACATTGGGAGCTTCATGGTTGGCCGACTTGGAGGTGTCAGTGTTGGAGTGCCCGATGTCAATGGAGTGATGATAAGACCAGGCTCAACAGGATCATGCACATCCCTCCCACCTATTTCTAAGGTATATATTCTATAAAACATCTTTGTTCAGAAAATGAAAGCTTGCGTAATTTTGGAAACAAGGAAAGCCCAACTCTCTAGCAAGTTTTAATTGAACTAGAAGTACTTTCATTTTTCACGTAAGGACCAGGACACAAGATGCGAAGGAAATCCGGGAGAGGAGAGCAGCGTCTTTGGTGTAACCAACGGAGCATCAGACGGCGAGCTAGCTTTACCCCAGTACTCGGATTCTTCGAGTACGACAAGAGAAGAATTTCTGTAAGTTTCTCTTCTTTTTCCAAGAAAATCCCATGCTTCCATTTTTACTCATTTTCATTCCCGATATCACTCGAACGACGACTCTGTTACCACAATAAAATGCGTTCCTCTAGCCAGAAGAGTAGAAAAGGGATGTAGAGTCGTGCTCAGGTTGAAAAATTTACTCCCAATGACATGGGATTATTCCTAGTAAAAATATAATGAACGGGACTTTGACAAATTAGCATAATTAAAGGGAAGTGGTAAAATGATTGTTGCATAAGTATGCTTGATTTTCTATCATCTATGAGAAAAGAGTTGGTTCATTTCCCTCAACGTCGTTGAGCACTGGTGACGGGATAAACTGAATACTCGGCTGCCCAAGGTCGTTCACATGGAAAGATATTTAGCTCGCAAGTCGCATGCACATAAATGACAATCATGCAATAAGGATGAAAAAGAATGCATAAATAATAGATTTTCTCGCGTGCTGAGGAAAGTGTATAGGAATAAGATAAAACAAGTTATTGCGCTGTTACTATCCAATATATATTTTTTGTTTCTTCTAGGCAAGCAGTTAATCAAGCCACGCAAACTGGCAACTATAATCATTTGATGCGA
The DNA here is from genome assembly GCA_027743935.1 of Sinodicranocentrus sp. ZH6. Classification (NCBI taxonomy): domain Eukaryota; kingdom Metazoa; phylum Arthropoda; class Collembola; order Entomobryomorpha; family Entomobryidae; genus Sinodicranocentrus; species Sinodicranocentrus sp. ZH6. Next base: position 14,092 of record JAHZNA010004427.1, read on the forward strand.
TTTTACTCAAGAACGTTTGAGACATACGCAGATATTTGTATGACGTTTAAGGTAAGTCAGAAAGAGAAAATGGACATGCTCGATTTGGCTAATGAAGATATGACACAAGTCAGCCGCACTGACTGTTCTAAAAATATTCCGGAAAATCTTTCATGTTGCAATTCACCCCAAGTTGATGGTGATAGTGATGATTTGATTATGGGTTTTGCTTGGTATTTGCGTCCCCTATAGGCGACAAGGGAAAACTCAATTTCTTCTGAATACTCAATGACAGATTTAATGGAAGATCCTGAATTAAACATGGAACTTATTTATTCCGTCAATGATGCCTTGAGAAACTCGGTAATTTGAAATTAACTTCTTGTAAAAGCTTATGAGAATAGTTATACGAGGGGATTATCAGCAAAAAGTAGCTGCCTTTCTTGAACTCTCGTTTCAATATGGCTCAATATTTTTAATCAATTTTTTATACATAATTACCCCCAAGTCTCATACACTTATTCCATCTATCCACAAGCGCCAGGATCAATTGGCTGAAAAATGTCGAGGTCCGATGTTTCATTTATGAAATTACATTTTTTCAAAAGCACTGATAAAGTCGTGCTCAGGCCAAGTTACAATATTCAAAATGCTTTCCTGGCTCCTAGGTTTAAGATGATTTTCCGGATCAACTTGTGACTATAGATTAGTTACACCTTCATCATTATGAGGATAAGTCAAAATGACATTGAAACACAATGGCTCGAGTGGAGTTCACTGCCAACCTTGAGGGTCAGGAACGAAGCTTGCACCAAGACGAATATAATGCCGAGTTTTTGAGACATGTCTGAAGTTTTGTTGGCGGAGTTTTTTGCTAATGGTGCTACACCTACCTACCAAGCATGAGCCAAAATTTGGGAAAAATTGAAAAAAGTCGTCATTAAGAAAAGAGACCAACATCATTAGAATGAGGAAATATTCCTCTTACACGAAAATGTACCGTTTCACACTTTACGTCCCGTAAAAGAGAAGATAAAAGTTGGATTTTTTCCAGTTGTGAAGTTATTTTCAGATTCTTGACCTTAATCTGTCTGTCAACATGTCTTCCCAAAATAAAAAACTACATGCGCGAGAGAAGGTTCAAGTCAAACGAAAATATAGTAAACGTGAAAAAATGAAATTTCCCGCATTGGACATCGGACCTCGGCATTCTCCAGCCAATCAATCCTGTTACTTGTGGATAGATGGAATATGTGCATAAAACGCGGGGGTAATTATGTAAAAAACGGACTGAAAACATTGAGCCATATTGAAACGAGAGCTCAATAAATGCAGCTACTTTTTGCTAAAAATGCCCACGTATAAGAAGAAATAAATTTTAGCAACTTGTTTGGTGGTGCAGTAATGATGATGAATAATGAAAGCAGTTGTAATGACTTCAGGGGGAAACGCATTCACTGCATTTCAATACTTTTCGTATCAATTTACCCTTAGGGAAAAATTTTTGAAGATAGCGACTAATATTTCTCCAAATATTAATTAAAGTGGAAGAAATATGAGAAGTTGTAGTTGTAGGACTTTAATACAATGTCGTAATTACTATTACTGTTTGCTAAGACATTGTGAAGACCTTTTCTAAACATTTCATTATATGAATACGTTACACAACAGGGTAATGAAGAATAACGGTATTTGTGATTATTACGTTTCCCTTTTCAATTTCAGCCGACCGTGGTGCAAAAGACAGTTTTGAAGTCGATTGTAAATGCTTTGCTGGATGACAAACAAAAGTAAGTAATTTTGAGCAATATTTCCATTTTGAAAGTAATCCCCCTTTAGTTGTAATTTCTGCATTGACATAATAAATTTTTCTGTCTCACAATTGCATTCACACAGGCTTTACATTTTAGCGATGACTTACAACTGAAATGAGTACTTCAACTCAACTTCATATTTTGAAATAATGACAGCTTTAAGCAATCAGTAACCTTCAGCTAACACTGCAATCATAGGCTGATGCAATGTCTGACATTAAATGTCATATAAATTTCAATTCAAGTCCTTGAATCCCTCCTGCAGTGAATGTCACTAGATCAAGCAAATATGCATGCCCGATCAAAAAGTGAACTTGAGCTCAAGTATTGTATGCATGCATACTATTCAAAAGTAAAAAAAATAGACAGAAAAAGTTGATATCTCGTCTGCACACTCACAATCAAACTGACATTGCTGGCTGAAATTTAATGCAAATTCTCTCCTGCAGCGAATTACTGAGTTGACATTTTTCATTCCATAAATGAATAGTGCTGCTTTATTCATAACTCTCGCTGAATAGTATACAGTATTATGTATATATGCATTAAAAGCTTGACATGGAAATGTTCAATTAGTCTTTCCAACTTGAAACCCTTCCAAGTTATTTTGTTTTGTTAAAATTGAAAATCAGTTGGAGCAATATTGCATCCTAGTTTGTGCTGAGTATGAATATCTCATTCATTTCATTTCTCTCCATTGTAGTTTTCCTTTCAAATAAAATGACTAGGGGGTACTAACTAGATTTCACACTTGAGCCTATAATTGTGTTAGCAAAGCTCAATTCATGCTTAAATTCGGGTCAAATACGAAATGTCAAGGATTCGGACAATTGAGAGGATTCAAGCGTAGAAAGGAATACACGTCATGCCAAAGCTATATTGACCCTTGTCACCATCCGTGTTAAATTGATTTTCCAATGATCGCACCAAAAAATAAAGTTTGTTATGCATCAATGCATTTTTAATACTCGATGTAAATATTTAACCGCGGTTTTTTACAACTTTCAGGTTATATTTAAAAGACAAAGTTCGTGCACTATTTGTGATTCTACAAAATCCAGTATTTACAGCGCAGTCATCGTACACTGTGCTAGCACACGTTTTACGACATGTGACCGCCCTCCCCAACTCCGATCATCAAATGCTGGTTCATTGGTTTAGAACGTAAGTGTGTGAGTTTTGTGGGTAAAAATTCAAAGAATTCTCTTTTATCTTCATTCCTTGTAATAAGTATTTCACTCTTATTTTTTGTGTAGGCTTGAAGTCGGTCGTCTACGGATGCTTGTCAGAACACTAACCCAGTTTGTGACAATACGCCAATTTCCTCCAGCCGACCGTAGCTTACCACCCCTTTCAAAGTCCAAATGGTGGATACCAGCTGCAGCCCGTGTCCTCGCACTTTTAAGTGAGCACTTGTTTCTTTTCGAATTTGGGATTCTCTTTTGGACATTCAAGTTTTCTTTCTCCTACTGTTACTGTTATATCATTTAATGTTTAGTTGTGAAATACAACTAATTCTAATCACAGCAGGGATGAAAAAAGAGGCACAGGGTGAGACAAAAGAGGGAGGAAGGAATAAGCTAATTACTTTAACTTCATTGATTTTTAAGTACTTCTTTGAAATCCTGTCCTTCAACTCTCTCGTCAAATTTGTACGAGCGTGGGAACAAATTGCTTTTCGCAGAGAGAAAATTGCAAAATTATATGAGAATATTATCTGAACGAGAGCAGACATGCAGAAAATCTACACAAGACGGATAACTTAAAACCCCAATTGAAATCAAAGCCATATTCCTCAAGCTAACGTATCACGTACTCAATAAACCTAATTCTGCTTCTGCTATTATATCAGTTTAAAGCTGTTGATTTAATTTGGCATAGTCAAAAGTGATGCAGTAAGGGTAGAATTTGGGGTTTTTACTTGCATGCTATACTATGCGTTTTAGCTTCCACCCTTGATTTCTCTGTAGCTAAACAAAAAAGCGTTTTTCAAATGTTTAACAACGTCCAGTCTTGTTAGGGCTAAAGGGATTAAACCTTTTAACGAAATAATTTTACCTAGTTACTTATTAGTTATGATGTTTCACGGTTTATTTGATGTTATCGGTGGAAAGCATTATTGGAATTATTGTTCCCTCATTCCAATTATTAAAATGGAACGGGTTAGTTTTCCTCAGCTGGCTCGATTTGGTATAAGTGAAAATCAATAGTTTTCTAATTATACCTCCTTCAAAAGTCCAGGTGTTAATCATAACAAGCATACTTGCACTATGCCAAGTGACATTCAACCATTGACATGGTAATTTTCCCAAGCCAAATCATACTGAAGGGTTGAAGGTTATTAGAAATGTTCTATCAAATATGACAATCTACGTATATTCTCAGTTACTCAGCTACTAGCAAAAGAATCACTTTCCCCCACTTTGCCAATCTTGTTTCACCATTTGACTATGATATATTCTGTTTGATGTTATAGACGCAGCAAATAATGGATGCCAACCTGCACTTTTGCACTATTCGGAATTTTACAACAGTGCATTGGATCACGTAGATTTGATGCAGGAATACTGGCGATGGCAGAGTCCCGATAGACCAGGACAGTTCTCCTATTGTCAGTATCCTTTCATGCTTAGCATCGTTGCCAAAAGAATAATTTTAACGAAGGTAACCACGATCGTGTGTACTGTGTGATAGAAAACATACTACTTTTCGCGTAAAACAATTTGGAAATCAAGTTATGAAACATGATTATGTTGCAAATTGATGACAAGTTGCTTCATTCTGTGTAGGACGCCGAACACCAAATGATACTTGTAGCAAGGCGCTCCCTTGTAGCGAAGGTAGCACGACATCAAACACCACAAATTGATATTTTCTTTTTGAACATCAACGTCCGAAGAAATCATCTTGTGGCAGATTCGCTGAAGGAGGTATTAAAAATCAATTATGTTCCTATTTAACCAGCGTCACGTAAAATTGAATTCATTTCGAGAGAAGCGACTTCCCATTTTAAAGAGAAGCAGGTCGTACTATGATTACTAGATACTCTAGAAATCAAATTAGAAGACGAGCAATATTCTGGGCGCAAGGAGAAAGTAATTTTCTACGTTCTGATTCGTAACTGAATTTTGTCTTCCTTGCCCATCCAGATCGCTACAAAACAGAAAGACTTAAAGAAAAAACTTCGTGTTTCATTTGTCGGAGAGCCTGGTCTTGACATGGGAGGGTTGACGAAGGAATGGTTTCTTTTGCTCATTCGTGACATTTTCCAGGTACTTTTTTCCATTATCAGTCAAAACTGGATGTTTCTCTTGTGTTACTTCAAACTCATTCTATCTTTTACGGGTGAATACCAAAGTTATAAATGATAAACAATAAGTTTTTTTCTGACGTTACAAAAGTCAAAGTTTCCCTTCCATTCGCTTTCAATTTTTTTCTTGTATATCAGATGCAGAAAAAAGATTGCATTAATTTCTCGCTCTATTCCCCTCTTCAAATTTACTCGTTCTCGAAACAGTAAACAATAACCCTTATATTATTAGTACTCCGAAAAAACAGTAAATTCAAAGTGATGAGTACTCACATTGTAAATTCAACATCCCACGTTCATTTTCATATTGCTGAGTAATGTTACCTAGTTCTCACTCTGTTGAAATACATTACTCTTAATGAAATAATGATGACGGTTTTGTTGGCTAAATCTTCATGGAAATGGATTGCTTCGTTTCCAAAAGGATTCTAAAGCCTCAAAACACAAACAACAGAGTTCCCCAACCACGAGAAATCCTACTCATATTTTAATTCTCTAAAGTAAATGTTTTCAAATATGTATACATTCCAGTTTTCCACTAAAACGCCTACACACTAAAACTATTGTGTAGGTAAAGCTTATACTTTGGAGGTTTTATGAGCACTTTCTAATGATGAAATGTGTCCTCCAAGTAATTACAAAAAAATCCTTACATCCTTCCCAGAAAAAGTCTCTGCTTTCTATACAATTCTAAAATGATTACATTGCTGGAAGGTAGTGATAATGTGTCATTAAGCTTTCGTGGGCACTTATCCTCACCACACGTGACATGCAACGTTTGGCCTATGAGAGAGAAAAAAGTAGAATAATAATAAAAAAAAAAGTTGTTGGGTCTGTGGAACTTGTACATATATTTATGTTCGAAAAACAAAAACAAAATACGGAAGAAGAGAAACTACCAGACAACACAAGTTGAAACGTCTGCCCAACTAGATTGCGTGAAATTTCGGATGTATTGGTGATAATAGTGATTGGCACTCATTCACTGTCATATCTTGTTTACAGCCTGAATATGGGATGTTTGTGTACTACCCGAATTCCCGATGCTATTGGTTCAGCCTAGCCCAACAAGGCAGCCTCAGAGAGTATAATCTTATCGGTACGATAAAGCAATAATCTTGTATATTTCCCTCGATTTCTCCTTCAACCTAAAACTATGGATGAGAGTTTTTGCCATTTTTTTAACACTATATACCTCCAACCTGACTCACGCACTCCTTTCAAACTTCTAGCGAAATGTTGCACCACCATCATAAAAGTAGATATCCTCATCCTCACTGTCGCTTCATCCTTGCACTATGTCCAGATGGTTATTTTTCTCAAGTCGTAAAAATCCTTATATCCCATCAATAGAAAAAGCGGAAACCGAACGTTAGTTTGAGCAAAGATGAGGTGTATCCTCAAAAAAGGAGATGATGGTTGTGGTTGGTGTGAGGAAGAAAAGTCATTTTCATTTCTTTAAAACCCTTTGAGCAATGAACGAGAATAAAAAGTTTGGAGAAGAGGGTTGGCTTGGGGAAGAAACGAGACGATGGAAAATAAAGATAGGGGAAAAGAGACGAAGTCAATACTCATAATAGTGTATAGCTGCTGTCATTACAGGTTACGCACTGCACTTACCACTCTATACGTATATCTACTGTTGCTCATCTTCCCGGAATATGCTGCACTTATTGCCAGTGGTCGCATGTTTTTTTTCTTTTCCAAACCACTCATGTGTTTTTTCCTTTACTCTCTCTCTCTCACTTCCAGATTCATTTCATAAGAAAGACATTTTTTCCTGGTGAATGAAATGACCCTTATAGTTTGCTTTTGTGGAGAGAAGGTGCTTACTAAGAAAATTGCTACTTTAGATACCCACCTTTTTTCAAAGTATCTTAGAAATAGTATATAGTACTAGTGGCTTTAGAACTACTTTCTCCCATTTTTATTGCACATCTGTCAGGGAAAAACCCAGACTTTGGTGGGACCGTACGTATATCCTTTTATGGCATTAGTTGAATATATATCTACTTTTTCCTTAACATTTCCCTTACTTTCACTTTTTCTTCTATCGATTCCAATTTTTGACATAAGCCCGACATTTTAAAGCTGATTTAGATCTGATCCTCTAATATGTCACCTTTTCCTTGTGAAAATTGGCAAGGAAAGCTCTAATTATTGCAGTTTTTGTCGTGAATTACCTACCCCTTGGCCCTTTTACACTTTTCCACATCTCTGTTGTGTGATTCGCTGTGAATTTGGGTGAGTGCACTTGAGCTGAGTACTGAGCTTTAAATAATCTACCTTACTGTCAACAACACTGGTTTCTTATGTCAATGGAACCGTTTCAATTTTCTAATTAGTTCTTAATCCTTTTGATTATAAAAGCTCTGCATGCAAGTTCAATTCAAGTTTACTTTTAATCCGAATCTCCTAGTTTCACATTTGAAAATTATTTTAAAGAAGAGACCTCGTGGTTCTGTAAAAGGAGCCATGTTCAAAGGAAAATACGTTCAGATAAGGGGAATGGTGTAAATTCACGTCAACACTCAAAGCATTTTATACCCCTTAGTGAAAACCAAATAGAAGATTCATTGTTTTCACTGGATTGCTTTATTTATCCCGTTTTTTCCTTTTACATTCGATTCCCCAGCCTCTTGAAAGGGAACACTCTGCTCAAAGCCATCCTTGCAAAATTGGTCCAAGTCAAAGCAATTTGTGAATTTTCCTTTCCCACTCTAAGCATATCGGTAGTGACGCCTTCAAAAGAAAGTTTGTTGCTGAGAAGTAGTCCTCGAGTTAGAAGCTACTACATACGTCTATGGTAATGGAATTATTTGGCAACTAGAAAAGAGAGAGAGAAAAAAAATAGGAGAATAGCGTTCCCCTTTTACCCTCTTTTCCTCTTCTTGAGAATTCTCTCCCCCCACAAAGTGTGCATTAACTTTATGGACATTTACAAAGAATAGGAACATATGAATGTTAGAAATAACTCTTGTATGTATGGGTGTCTGGGTGTGTGCTTCACATCAACTAACTTTCCTTTATTTTTCCACCTTTCCTAATTCTTACATTTTTTTTCTCGCACTACAACTTTCCAGCTTTGGATACTATAATCCCATAAAAAAGACTACAGGCTTGTTGATTTACACCACAAACATCACCGCATCGAGGTTTATCAACCTCTTACAAGGTTTCCTCACCCAGCAACTTGCTCAGAGTCTGGAGACAGTTTAAATCGAATAAAAAGGCGAAAAATTACTGTACTTACTAACTTTCTTAATAAGTTGTCTGCACCATAGGGAGGAATTAACTATAGTCAATTTGGAAAGAATGGATGTACGCACTTTTAATCTCTTTTCTACTTGCTTGGAAGAATTGAAAAAAACAACAAAAATCTCGCAATATTTCATAGTAAAGGTTTTTGTTAACGATTTCCCACAAAACATAAATTGGAAGAGGGACTCTGCACATTCTATTTTTACCCAGAATGGTACAATTTCAATTCATCTGTAAGCTCAACATCTGGTTTGGTGAATATTCGCTTGGAGAACGTATTTTTAGCAAGTTCCTCGCAGTAACTCTTTCGCATAACTCACATACCGCAAATGACAGGTTACACTATAGTTGACCATTTAATGGCTGTACTGCTGCCAAAAATTTCTACTATAGTGAAAACTTCTTTCTCAGAGTAAGCCTTACTATATATCTTGTTAAGATGCCAGTTTACCGCAAGCAGAGGAGTAGGGAGAAAGTAAGGTATACTGCTTTTGCCGAATATGCAACCCTCGAAAATTGCACTTCGCTCCATTACCCTTGTAGCTCACAGACGGTTTCTCCGTATTCATTATTAGCTCGCAAAGTGTTTGAGCGAGCTTATGAAATCGTTTACTGAGTTCGTACGGTATTATTTTATGTTTTAGTAGCGTAAATTGTGGTGTATGGGGTGTTCTACCAAATGCATATGTTTTTTTTTGTCTCAAGTCCAAAC
>JAHZNA010004428.1:0-10128 GCA_027743935.1 Sinodicranocentrus sp. ZH6
ATTTGAGGTTGGATTGGTAAAAATATATAATATTTACTTGAATAAGAGTATTTAGTAGATTTCCGGTAATTATATAGAATCTAAAGGTTGAAGCACTGTCGGAGCTTACTCGTCTAGTTGATCCAAATTATAGAAAGAACATGAGAGATGACTGTTCTGTAAATTACGCATTAAGTTTTTCACCCATGCCAGCAGATACATCAATTTTCGTTTTCTGCAAAGGTGAGAATCTTGACTATGCAGGAGAATTTGTAAGAGTGAGAAACGATTTGAATGATACTTCCGGTGATAATGAAACGGACAGTGGAGGTTCATGTAAGATCCATTTAACTTTAAAAATTAAACAGAAATTAAAACTTTGAAGAAATGCCGACTTCCGGTTTATAGACTTTGACAAATCCACATTGGGAGAGTTAAAGGTGAATCATAAAATGGAAATATTGTTAGCGAAGCCTAAATCAAAGAAAGAAAGTATAAAAACGGGCTATCACATGAGTTACATTCATTCAGCTGGGGATTTCAATTCATCTTTGATATCTTACCTATGGAGTGGCTCTAGAACTCAGATTAGTGAGTTATCAACGAAGATGATTTACGAAGGGGAAACAATCTACGTGATTTGTTTACACAATCAATTGTACCATTCTGGTGGTGGTCACTTGAGAATTTATTCTAAAAAGGGAAGGAGTCGAAGGACTGCTGCGATAGGTTTATAAAAATCAAAAATTAAATAAAAAAATAGCCACTTTAAAAAGCCTAAATTGAAATTTTAATTTAATTATACAGTGAAAAGTTACAATAACCACCTCTTTATCCTTAACTCCAAAAAGAAGGACTTTATTGGGAAGGATCTTGGGAATCATATTGTTAGCAAAGCTGTCAAAGCCAAACAATGGATGAGCTCGGTAGAGTGCTTCAAACCAATCTGGAATAGTACACAGTGGGACAAGCTAACTTATCAGTTTACCGTTTTACGTGAGTAATTAGTAATTAGCTCGTATATACTTCATCAAGTGGTGAACAAATTAAAAATATTCAAATTTATATAGCCTCAAAACTGCCAATACTCGGAGGACCGGAAGAGGAAAATGTTTACTTTGAATTAAACGAGGTTGGTCGGGAGCTAATTTGTGAGTTATTGGAAATAGGTGAACCTAGTGCAACCCTTAGTTTCAAGAAAGATGGACATGGTCTGTCGGTAATGTTGAGGAAATTGAAAATTCATTTTTTAAATTGCAAATTTGGTCAAGTTAATTACATATCTGATGAGTTTAGAGTACTTCCAAAAATGGGACTGGGGGATATCATCAATATTTCAATGTTACTACAAAGCGTACTGGGAATACTACCGCTTACGCTACGCTATCATTCTTCCCCATTTCTCATGAACATCATGGCACGTATCAGTGCATCGCTGAGAATGTGAAAGGGAAAGTGGTGAAAGTTTTCAAGGTGTTTATTTCAACAGGTAATAATGGTGGTTTTTATTATTCCAATGGGGTAAATAAGTGGATGAAGATATGGATGTAATTTTATTTTTTTATTGCAGGTTCCTCATCCTCAAGAGCTTTGCATTCAATTATATTTGCCTTAGTTGGGATTTTACTTTTCGTGATGGTTGGTGCTGGACTGAAATTCTGGTTTCAGAAACGAAGCCTTAAAACTCTCCTACGTCGCCAGTCAAGTTATGTACGAAATGTGGAATATTAAAGACTTTTAAGGACCAAATTCGAACCACTGCACTTTCGGTTGTCTTGTAGGTACAGGTACAAGGTCTCGAATTCCACTTTAATTAAATCCTGGTGGTATTGAACAATATAGGTTTTTGCATGACATGCTGAGAGCAAGCATTTTTATGAGCATATTCCGCATTATGTTTATGTTATGTTATATCTGTTTTCCGTATTTTCAATAATTTTCAGAAAGTTATTTAACCGTTCAAGTTTAATCATGGTTTTTGCGTGTACACAACTATATTAAAAGTAAAAGAAGAGAGTATTTAAACGAGATAAAAAAATTTGCATTCCATTTATTTGCATAACTTATACTCATTTATGCAAATGCTTTGTCCATGAGATGGATGGATGACAAAAATGTTGAGGGGCTGGAGTGGAGAGGAAAGGAGATTTCCCTGGATCACCGATCGAGTTGATTTGAGTGTGCGGCTGTGCGTAAGTATAAGTATACATGTACTCGTTCGTAAATAAAGACATGTACATAGTAATGTAATGTACATAGTGCCTGCGATTTGTTCGTGTGAGGTCTGTACTACGTTTTACTTTCGTTAGTTTCCTGTCTGCTAGGTACATTTCTCTCAGTACTCGAGTGACTTTTGGTCTATCTAACGCATTTTACTTTCTAGTGACCTCTCTAGATTTGTGAGTTGTGTCTTAAGATGTGGTTTTAGTCAGTTGTTTTAACCAGTTAAACATAATATCACCATCTTTGCACTGTGTAAAATCGTTTAGAATTGAATTTAAAAGAACAAAGGAAGTGGCAAGGGGTAAAGTATTGATTAAAAACGCTGTAAGCTTCTGCAACAAGTGTATATTATGAAACGTGATTTGTTTTGTCACCTGTAAAAGGATTTAGTTTATCTCGCTTTATAGCTTTTTTTGTGGTTTTTCATTTTCAGATAATGGGAAGTGGGGTCACCACAACAAGAGCTGCGCTTGGGCGCATGGCGGCGATCGGAGATTTGTATGACGCAAGGACGGACAACTTGTGTGGGGTATCTATTTTCAATAAAAATGTTCCAAAGGAAGCAGTCAAAGTGCAAGATTCCGATTTTGTGGATGTCCATCTAATCCACAGCGATACCTTTGCCGAGAAGTTTTCGAAGTTGGGTGTGAAGGCGGAACAACAAGTATCTGCACTTGCGGACTTATTCAACTTGGAAGGTTCTGGTTGCTGCGTTAATGAGCGGAAAGAGACATCTCGAACAGTAAAGAGGTCACTTCTCTACAACATCCAAACGAAAGTTGAGAATGTCGACCTTTATCATAAAGATCTGAGAGGGGCTTTTGATATTGACGTGATTGAGGGCGGTGTGGCCACCCATGTCGTGACAGGAATATCCTGGGGAGCCAACACTGTGTTATCCTGTGCCCTCGAAAATAAAGAAAACCGTGACTTGAACGAGATTGGAAGCAGTCTTTCCAATCAACTGAAGAAAATGAAATTAGCAATTAAAGGAAGTAATCAGGTTGACTTGACAGAAGAGGATAAGAGTGGTATCCAGTTTGACTATCGGATTTATGGAGATGTTCTTCCAAAAAATGAGAATCTGCCGATGACACTTGAGTCTCCTTTGGAACTAATGAAACGTATTCCATCTTTTATCTCTGCCTGCAACGATGGAAAAGGAAAGCCACTCTTGCTCCGTCTGACTCCTATTCCACTTCTCCAGACCTACTTCGTATATTTTTCAATGGACGCTATTACAATGCCGAAATCGCTTCCGGGGGCTAGTTTAATCCGGGTGGTGCAGTTGTTTGATGAAATGACTAATGCTTATCAGGAGCTAAATTGCTTCTATAAGGATGCTCTCGACCATAAATTCTGCGTAAAAGAAGAAGACATGCAGACTATTTCCAACTTTGAAAATCAAGTGATTATGGAGACAACTTTATTTCGTTCGCAGTTAACAACTCTCCTCCCGGAAATGAGATCAGGAGTAAGAAACGTTAAGGATTTGGAGGACTTCATTAAGCAATTCGAGTCTAGTTTAGTATCTCCCCAGAAAGTAGCAGCATTTCTGAGAAGCTGGAGCTCCCTTAGTGAGAAAATATCGTTTGCGAAGACACTCGTCCAACGTGGAGCAAGATATATCGGATTTGATTCTTCCTTCAACGCCGAACGTATGAACGAGTTTGTTTCAAAAATATTCGTTTTGTTCTTTACTCAAAACTCAAGATCAGAGGATCCTGCTTGCTGGGCGGAAAATTGTGAGCTATTCTTCAACGAGTTACAAAAGAATGATGATGGTTGCAAATACTTTGCCGTTGACTGTGACATTCATCCTGCCCTTTTACCAAGAGATGTCACAACTTGTGTTCAGGTACATCAAGGTGGACAGGTTGTCTACGAAGACTTACTAGCTGATCAGAAGATAACCTCGGTTGCACCTATAGCTCAATTCGTATCAACCCCGGAGATAACAAAAGAAAAACCAGACAACCGAATTCCACTATTTATTCCATGTGGAGGAATTAACTGCGATCAGAACACGGACTATGAATGGATTTGTAGAAAATGTTACGAAGTAATCGAATATGGCTTTGATGATTACGTCTACTGCAAATGTGGAGCTGCTCTAGCAATGTCGTTGGAGTTTAAATGTACTGACCATACCCATGGGGTTGATTTTGAGCGTCATTCTGAAGAGCGGTTTCGAAAACTTCTCACTACATTCAAGGAACAGAACACTCTCATTCTTGGAGAAACTGGAGTGGGAAAATCCACCTGGATAAATGGCTTTGTTAACTTTCTTAAATATGAATCTTTGCAAGAAGCTGAAGCTGCGGGTGCACTTACCTCCCTTATACCATCCAAATTCACCGTTTATGGGGAAAATTTTGAAGAGATCACTGTGAGCACAGGAACTGATCAAAATGAAGTTCATCAAGTATTGGCGGAAAACAATGAAGTGGAAATTGTTGTCGGCTCTGAAACCGTCTTCTGTTTTGACAGTGAAGCTTATCGGTTCCTCGCCGCAGTGAAGAACAATCCTCCCGTGATGTTCCCAGATGACGAAAGAGGCAACTTTGCCCACAGTTGGGACAAATCGATAAAAGAAACGAAGAGAATGTTAAAGCATATATTGAGTCTCCCTCCTCACCCAATTCAGAACACACTCAACCTCAATCATACCCGTTTGCTGGTACTGAAGCTAACCAGACCTCTTGCAGAAATCAGTCGAAATATCCAAACAAACAAAGTCATTGTGGAGGATGAAAAGAAAGAAATTGAGAAGACAAGAGAGGACATTGAGGAACTGAAGCAGAAGCAGTACACTTACCGGACTGGAATCAAGGTGAAACGAATAGATTACCCGAAGACTGTCTGCTCTAACCTTAAATGTGTGAACATTTATGATACTGGAATGGACGATGTGAAGAGAACAGAATATATCCAGGTGTGCCATGCTTACTGCAATTTGCAAGGAGTAAAAGAAGATTCAGTTGGAGATCCTGGACTGATGGGTTGTTGGGCAATGAATGGAACTTCCTATTGCCGGCATAGCAATTGTGGGCATCACTACAGAGAGCATTTACACGTATACTATGACTCTGTCCAGGTGTTGCAGAAAGCTGAGAATAAATCCGTGACAGAGTCCCTCAAGAATAACTTAAACGCGGCAGAGATGAAACGGAAAATGATTGAAGAGAAGAACACCCTCATTGAGGAGTATGAAGTGGAGCTTAAAGAAATTGAAAGAGCTTCCGTGAGATTTGCTCATTTTTTGAAGACCAACGCTATCACACCGTACAATGACGGAATGGAGGAATATCTAAATCATCTTATCAGGGAGGAGACAAACAAGGTCAGCTATGGAGGGAATATGACAGCACTGACGTTTCTCCAATCGAGCAAGGAGTCGTACATGAAGGAAAAATTTATTTTGGAGGATGCTATGCGGAAAGGTGAGGGGAGTGTTCCGACAACGGGTGAAATTATGCAGTTGGTGGATACCTTAAAGGGATTGAAGCATAATGGAAAATCTCTGAAGGATGCACTGGATTGTATCGATTATGTTGGAAGAAATTTGTTTATTCAGGTTGTAGTTCAACCTCCACCACCGTCTCATGCTTGGGGTGAGAGTTACAAAGGAAAGTGGGTCACCACAGGTGGGAAATGGGGCTTAAAATCTACCATCAACTATTATAGAGGTTATTTTAGACATGAGCGAAAATACTTTTACTAGGTTTTGGCTGGAAGGGAGTAAAAAAAATAAGAGGGTAGGAGGTAAAAAATCTCACTATACGATGTATTTAATTATATTTTGTGCCGATTGTAATGAAAGGTTTAATAAAAATATAATAAATAATTAGCCTTCAGACATGATAAATACTTTAATGTGGAAGCAACACTTGTATGGTGCGTTGCTTCAAACATAGTCATATCTTCGCTACAGATGCCAATAAATGTCATTTTAAAATGGAATTTTTACTTCAAGATCACCTTTTGGTGAAGCTTTCATTATTATTTTATTATCCTGTTCTCATTATTTTCTATTAGTCGTAGTCACATATTTACCGTGCTTTACGTGACCCGACGATCTATTCAGAAATAAGTAGTTTGCATGTCTGCCAGTTTTGCTATTTATCAATTTCCATGTTGCATGATTGCATGCGTTGCTCATTTCATATTATGCTTTTAGTTTCCTGATATGATTTTCGATTGGGTAGGAATAGTGAGGATTATAAATATAAAGTCAGTATGGCGTAATGCATTTTGAATGGCATCGGCATGCAATTTAATTAGTAAATAGATAAAAAGGAAATTTCAGTTGTATTCGATAAATGGTCTTTAGATGAAGAAATATTTGGCTGGAAATATTCTTTAAATTGTCAAATTTCCTCTGCAACTATTCTCAACGTCGGCCCGTAAGTAAAGTTAGTGTTGTTCTTTAGCAATTGAGAACTCAAAAAATTATTCTAGTTTTTAAGGTCTTTTGATGTATTAGCTCAAAAGTGTATTGTTGAGGTTGAGTAGATCTTTATTTCTTGAGGGCATCTCAAAATGAAATATTTACTATTATGTCTCGCTTCGTTTGTCCTTTTTGGACTTTCGTTGTCTAATGAAGCTTCTTCAAAATCATCCTTGGGAGAAGTTTGTAACAAAGATAAACGCTGCGACTCCAAAGCGCTGCTCATCTGCTTCCAAGAAATCTGCCAATGCCTTATACCAAACACAATGGTTTTCAACTACACCTCCAACAAATGTGTAACAAGAGCTGGAGAAAGATGCGTTTACACAGACGCGACAGTCAAAGGCGACAGATCGGGGAATGGAACAGTTCCTTGTGTTTCGAACGCCATGTGTGCCAATGAAGTTTGCTCTTGCAATCCCGAATACTTCAAAATTGCAAATGGCACCTGTGAAGCCAAGCGAGATTACAATGAACCTTGTGTCAATGGGAATATTGAAATGTGCAAAACAGGTCAAGTCTGCGGCAAAAATTCTCACTGCGAATGCAAGCCAAATCGTACATACGATGTGACTCAAAAATACTGTCTAATTTTGGGCGGAGGAAAATGCCAAAGTGGACAAAATGACAAATGTGTTCGAAATGCAAATTGTGAAAATGAAGTATGCAGCTGCCAGACAGCCTACTTTAAATCTGCTGATGGCACTTGTGAAGAAAAAAAGAGCCAAGGTCTGCCTTGTTCTACCAATGACATGTGTAAATCTGACCAAAACCTTACATGCAGAGAAGGCAATTGTAAATGCCTTCCAGGACGGGTATTTAGTGCATCTCAAGGAAACTGCTTGATTGACGAGGATTGCAGTAAACATTATGAATGCGCAGAGAATTCTGAATGCGCCCGATACCATTTTGGAGGTAGAGGAACATGCATCTGTAAGAACGGATATTTCAAAAACTTTGAAGGTCGCTGCATTGAAAAACAAGATTATGGAGGACCATGCACAGTCACTAGTGATTGCAAGCAAACTTTAACTTATAAAAAGCGTTCGTTTGAAAAAACACCGACATTTTTGGAATGCAGTAATGGAACATGTAACTGTTCGAGTGGATCAGTTTACAGTAATTCCACTCATTTTCTGTGTTCACGCTTTGTCGGCTATTCTTGCGATTACTTTTTCAATAAAAATCAATGTGTTGCTAACGCTAATTGTGACTACAGTTTCCGCCGTTGCGAATGTTCGAGTGACTTTTACAAAAATGATGAAAACACATGCTCTCCCAAAAAGGGGTTCGGTGAGGAGTGCAAGGCAAATGAAGAGTGCCAAGGAAAGTCGTATTTATCTTGCAACTCGGACAAAACCTGTGGTTGTAATTCTGAAACTGCTCTTCATCCAATTTCCAAAACTTGTGCTAAAAGACCTGGAGGATTTTGCGATAGTAGAAACAACTTACACGCTCTAGTTCCGAACGTGATCTGCGTAAATGGTCTTTTAGGTTGTGATAAGGACTCTACACAAACCTCAGATGGATATTGTTACATAAGTGAAGACCGTCCATGTGACAGTGACTTCTTTGGAAATTTTGGAAACAATACAAAAACCTGTCTTCCTGGTCTCCACTGTATAAACGACATTTGCTCCTGTTTCTACAAAAACCACCAGATTTACAATGCTACAGAGGCTAAATGTTTTAGTTTGATAAAAGGCCCATGCGAAAAATCGGAAGATTGTGTGCAAAATTCTGACTGCGTTGATACCGAGACCAACGGGATAAAGCAGTGCCAGTGCAAAACTGGCTTCACTTCGGTGGAACGACAATGCGATCTTGCCTATGGTCAACAATGTCATCAAGGTCTCTCTCCAAAATGCGATCGACTAGTTCCATTAGGCTGCAGTGCTCGAGGCTTATGTGAATGTTCTGACTTTGAAGTTTATGACAACAGCACCCTCACATGTAGAGGTTTATTTGGGGCTAAATGTGACCTCGCTAGGAAGGATTTTTGCGTGGATAAAGCTATCTGCAAAAGTTTCAGGAGCAAAAGCCATCTTTCCGGTGTTTGCGTTTGTCAACCTGGAACAAAATCCGATACAGATAGAACATGCAAAGCACAAGTAGAACTAAACACCGAAGAAAAAAATTGAATGTTAAAATGATTGAAAATAAATTTCTAATTTTATTGTGTATTTCATTCATACATTCAAGCTTCTTTGGTGAATAATTTTAATTGTAGTAATTAATGTATTATGCTACACACTATTTGAAAAAGTTTATTAGGCATATTTATTTGTACAATGTTGATACCTAAAATCATGGAATAAATTATTCATGCTATGGAAATTTAAGTTTGCTGATATCTGAAGTCTGAAGGTAGGTGTGCTGCAGAGTTCAAGTTTTAAATTACGTTACTGTAGCTGCACACATTACATACTAATACTTCTAGCTTGTGTTCACTTACTATAATAGTTAGACTGCAGTATTTACTTGCCAAGTTAAAATATCCAGTTGCCATTATACGCTAGTCACATAACCACAATGCAACCATAATACAATGCTTTACTTGAATCCGACGCGAGGATGCATTGAATTGCATCGCATGTCTGTTATTGTTGCTATTTATCAATTTTAACGTTGCATGATTACATGCACTACTTTCTCATTCCATATTGTGCTTAATTTTGATTTGATTTTTGAGTGGGTGATAGACGTCACTAGAGAGGACACCGCATATTGCATTTCGAAGGGCGTCCAATTTAATTTACAGGAAAATAGGAAATCCCACTTGTATTTGAGAAATGGTTTCTCGATAGTGAAATATTCTTTAAAATGTTCAAAATTTCTTATGTAATTATACTCAGTTCGCAAGTAAGCTTAGTGTTGTTAGCTATTTTCCCCAGTATAAATGGTTTTTCTGTACCTTTTACCTCCCCTCCGGAGTTTTGGGTGGATGAATATGAGGGAGTGGACGATTTTCTTAGTTGGAATTACTACTACACAAGTGATATTCGAAGTAACGAAACATTTGAAGACGACTACATTTCCAAAAATGGGACGGACTACATTTTATCTGAAAATTTGGAAGAGACTGCGTTTGTCTGTGAGGCAGAGTATCCTATCAGGATAATTTTTCCTTATCCAGACGTAAATTAATTCACTAAAATAACTAGCATATATTTTTATTAAAGGCGTTTTTCGGTCAACTTGAAAGGATATTTTGAATTTAGCAACTGCTAAGTGTTCACTATTACAACATGGCTCTGGCAACTCGTCGCTCATCAAAGCTTACTTCAGATATGGATGATCCAATCAGCGACAAGTTTCGAGCTTACCTTGTATTACAAACATTGGACGTGGCATTTCTCAGCACTAAAGTGACCTGCGAGTCAATCAATTTTCCGAAAGAGCTTTCTTCCAGTGTTTATCTGTTTGTGCCTAGTAAGTTAACTTTTCCACTAAATTTTGGCGTTGAGATGTCATAT
>JAHZNA010004429.1:0-40858 GCA_027743935.1 Sinodicranocentrus sp. ZH6
TACTCGAAATCTTGATTACCTGAAGAGAATCAAACTGCTTTATAAGAATGTCTTGTTGCTTTGAGGCACGTATGGTGGTCAGTCCTCGAACTGACGCTGTTAGATGTGTAAAGAGTGGGCTTTTGGCTAAATTTAACGTATCATACATCAAATTTGATATTGCTAAAAAAACTTACTTAGCATATTTTTACTGGATGTTATATAAATAAAAATTATTACTGATTGCTTCCAATCGTTTGACATCCCTCGCCGTTTTAATGTAGAACCCACGTATAAACCACAAACTGATCACAAACAGAACACTTGGAACAACCACATAGTAGTTGGATAAAACTACGATTACGATAACGCCAATCATATCGAGAAAAATTTTGATTACGTCTATAAAGACGGCTGGCAAATTTTCATCTAATGAACTTAAATCCTTTGTAAATCGATTCATGATTCTACCTGCAAACAACCCACAAAGCGTATTAACTGTAAAAAATACCAAATTTTCAACCGGTGCTTTTGCAAATAGCTATTTTACCAGAAGGAGTGTCGTCAAAAAACTTGATAGGTGCTCGAATCAGGCTGGAAAACATTTTTTCGTGAATGTTAATACTGATCTTCATACAATATCGAAAGAAATATACTGACTTCAAGTTTGTAGCCAATCCCACAAAAAGTATAAACACGGTGTAAACTATTATATAGAAGTTTTGACCGTGGTAGGAAAAATCGTTGAGGATTTTAGAGAATATGTTTCTCGAATCCGATAACCGTCCGTTTGGGTGACCTTGAAAAGATTCGTTTTTCAGAGTTGCAGTTGCAGATGGGTAAGTAGTTGAAGTTTCATTACTGATTATGTACGGAAAAACGAATTCTGAAAACTTGACGGTCGTCGCTTGTGTCACCTCCGAGTTGGTCCTAACAATGAATGAATATTGATCCATATAAATATCGATTTTCCGAAATATAACACAAAATACGATAAACTACTACTTATACTAACCAAAATTTAAGCCAATAATCGGTAGAACTATATAGTAGTTGAGAGAAAAGAAATCCTAGAAGGACGGAAATTAATGCTACATATGAATTTCCTAGGCGGAAATATTGCCAGTAAGTTCTCCAACTAACAGATCCAGCAGCCATTTTCTCTACATGTGATGCTCTCGTCTCTTCATCTTTCTTTACTTCAATTGCAGTCTATTTTATCATATTAGTTGAGATACATCATCATCAATAATACACCGTAATATTAAAGTGAAATTAACTCGAGATGCCTTACTTCTTCTAATTTCGTTAGACTAGCACGTCTAAAGGAAATGCCTTCCTCTGTTTCACTTGAAATAATATTTACAAAATCTATCTCGCGATCTATTAGCTCTTGAAACTTTCCTTGAGCTATTATCTTCCCCTGGATAAAAAAGAAATTTGCACAAGTGATTATGATAAATTTACGTGTAAAAAATTATACTGAAGAGGCATATGGATTTGACGAAAGTAAAACTTACTTGGTTAAATACCAGAATGTTATCTGCTTGAGGCAAGTATTGAAGCTGATGAGTAACTAGGATTCTTAGACTTTTAGATAAATGTCTTTTTAGACACCTATCGAAAATTAAATTGTTTTCGCCAATAATCGTTTGATCACCTTGAGGAAGTTGCATGAAGTCACTTTCTAAGGCACATGTAGATACAACTTTCTGATATTTAGTTTCAACATAAGGACGGCCAAATAATATGTTTTGCTGAAGTGTTCCTGTGAAAATCCATGGCTCTTGTGAAGCAAAGGCCATTCGACCAGTTATTAGACATTTTCCGGAGGATATGGGAAGTTCTTGGAGGAGAGATTGAAGGAAAGACGTCTGAAACGAAATAAAAAGGAGATTGACAAAAATCTGAAATGCAAGGGCAAGTATATGCATTGCATATATCAATATCAAGATTGGTGGACAAAGTCTTGCTACAGGTTGGATCATAACAGATTTTTCTTTAAGACGAGCAACTTTTCTAATTTGCTTGACAACGACTATAGTTGCTAGCCAAAGGTATACAAAATTGGAGGAAGCTTTGTTGATTTCCTCCAATTTTTGAAAAATTAATAAAGTTGATAATTTTTTATGTTATGGTCCTACCTGTTAAACAAGCTACTGTACATTTATCTTGTGCATATATAATATATATACATGACACTTTTTATTACTTTTCCGCTTCCTATGGAACCCACAACCATGACTAACTTATAACCGGTCAGACTAGCAGTTATTTCGCTCAGGTCATTGTTCCTAGTGTTATTGGTCCATCTTTTGAAACAAATTTATACATTGTACAACAACAAGAAGTTGAAATTTAAATAATACTCATTTACCTTGCAGTAACATTTTCCATATGGATTGAAGGAATTATTTTTGGTTCATCAACATTTTGTTCATTTTCATGAGCATGTCTTATCTCTACGTTGTTGCTTATCCTTTGCTCCTCCAACAAAAGAAAATTCTGGAGGTAAAAAAATAAAGCTACAGTTGTATTTTTTCAAATTAGTGTTTAAAATACATGTGTTCTCTCAAAACCTCGATCCTTTTCGTGGCAACCATTAATTCCCCAATACCGGCTGCAGCTGAAGGTAAATTTGAAACCATGTTATGTATAACAACATTGAAGATGGTCAAGGCAAAAAATACTTTGTCGGCAGTTAGCTGATTTCCCGAAAGCACATACACAAGAAATGTCATATATGGCACTAGTTTAGAAGAGGCGACGAACATGGAAAAGTAGAAGGAACGAAGGTATGCTCGTCTCCTTAAGGCGTTCACTTCTTGTCTATCAATAAATTATTACACTTACACTTATCTCTCTCATCCCCACAAGTTTTCCAAGCATTATATGTATTATTTCCTAAAATTAATGCTCCAAAAATAAAAATAGTCGCCAATATTTTTTACCTTCGAACATTCTGAACCATAGAGGCAAAAGGGATCTCCCACGCATAAATCTTGATTACTCGCATGGCCATAATAATTTCATTCATGATTTTACCCCTTTCTATAATTATACAACTCTTCATATATATTTTGATCCGGTAAATGTTGGATTGGCTTCCAGAACAGCAAAAATAAACAAAACACCATATAATGTGTGATCACTTACCATCTGTTTTTAAGGCGAGTTGAGAACGGAAAATTCGTGACAGTTTACCAATATAATCTGAAATGCAATAAAAGTGCTGTCTACATTTTAAATTGTCGGACAGAGAAACGATAGAAAATAATGAATATAGAATATAGACCAAGTAACAAGTAATAAAGAAATACTCGGTGAGTTAATTTAACTCAATAGAACTAATATGTACATAACAATATGGGTTCCATAAGAATTCATGGGGAAACATGACAGTAGAAACCAAGGCCGAACGAAGACAAGGTATACATCGCATCGCCATATTCGCCATTGCATTGCAGAAGTAAGTGAAAATGAAACCAAGAATTAGAGCGCATATACACAGCCTTCTACATTGACCATAGAAGTAATTTAGCACTAAAATATCTACGATTATGTTAAGCATATGAATGAAAGTGTGACTGATGATACACATAAGGACCAAATAATTTTTCATTCATAACAACGATTTCGAAATTACTACGATTTTAACTGTGCTGGGGGTTGGGTAGTTTCAAAAAATTAAATGTGTTTCGAAAGTTACATGATCATGATCACATGACGTTTACCATTGCCATATACCAATCCAAGTACTTCTGCTACTTGCTACATATATAGCGATATTCACTTTGTCTACGGCCTTGGGTAAATGGAAACCTGGGCTCGTAAAGTAATTTTGTTGTTGTTGTTAGTTAGTTTTGCTTGCGCCTATTTTAGCCCGAGCGACCACACTCCGTGTCCGTCCCGTCTTTCTCTTTCTGTTACTTAGTCCATAGTCCATGCTAATGGAAATTGAACATACATTGCAAGGGCATTAAAATCATTACAAATCCTGTCCCTGCCAAGCAGCAAACCCCCAACTCTTCCCATAGGAAGTAAGTAAAAATAATAGTCTGTAATGGTCCGATGAATAAATATGGAAGAAAGAGTATGCTGAAGTCGAATCGATTTACATCACTTGATAGAAAATTTATAATTTTTCCCATTATTGGAGTTTCTTCTTGAGCAGCTTTACTAAGTCTAAGAGTCTACAAAAAGTCAACGAGTTTACATTTGATAAAAATCCCATCGTCGTGTTTGAAATTGTTGTTGGTCATACATAATATTTCATTTTAATTGTAGTACCTTTCGATAAATAAGAGAAGATGTGGATATCCGACATTTCATTCCGAGATGAAGAATCCCAAATGAGATCGGATGCATTACTAACGCATGAACTAAGGAAGTGAGACAAACGCCGGCTGCGTACGTTAACTGCTGTGAACTTGAGACACTGTGATCACTGAAGGATTTGATGAGCAGTCGTAGAAAAATAGGTTGAGCAACTCTACCAATTGCCCAAAATATAATAAAAACGATATTGATCAGTGCAATATAACTCTAACGCAATCAATGTGCCTAAAAATAGTTTGTTGAGTTCTTTACTAGCATTAGCATACCTTATAATGCATTCGTCAAACAATGTACCAAGGCCGAACAAGAAATACTTTCCTCCAAAAACTTTCCATAAGGCCTTATAAAACTTTGGTTGCAAATTTTTCTTCTTCGATGATTGTAACTGATCATCCCAAGCACTATTAAAACATATATATATTATGGAATTTTATAAGAAAGAAGCATGGGAAAAATAAACGAATTACTACAGATCTCTATTACCCTGACTTTGTACGTTTTCTTTCTTATAAGTAGTTAGTTAGCAATGTCAGTACTATTTTCTTTTCAAGCACATCCAGCAAATAAAATTATTCAGTCAAATCTTGTTTCAGAAATTCAAAAAAAATATGACTTCAGAAGTAAAAGAGTACACTTAACATTAACATCATCGTTGTCTTTATAGACATATGTCTACTAGGTACTTTCAATTTCATTGCGATCGCCAAAGATACGTACATTCAATTAGATGAGTACTTTCAACTTCGGAAGCAAAATAATTCTTCAAATGCATTATTATGTACATTATGATGATCTGTAAATCTCAAGAGTTCAATTTGTAACGTTCATTAAGTAAGTCAGTCAGTTACGTGATCAGTAAATTGGTATGATGTCGAACAGTAGTATTATTTTAAAATTAGAAAGCCACACATCGAAAGGATCATTCTCAGAGGTTGAGGTACCTTCGGACTCCGAATTGGAGACTCCATCCAAACTAATACGAGGACCAAAAAATGAAAATGCTGATGGAGATACACTTTTGGAATTTTATCAGAGTCTTGTTCCAGCTCATGTACGAGTTTTTAAACGTGAACATCCAGACAGACTTCCTAATGAGACAGACGAGGAATTCGAATTTCGTTGGCAATTCTACGAGTACGCCAAGAAGCATCCATTAACCCCACAAAGTTATTTTTATGACATAGAAATCCAGGACATTACATTGGTACCTATTCAGGAATCATCCAGTTGTTTTACCATCATTGAAGATGATGTTTCTCAAAATTTAGACTCCATTAAAGTGGAAAGTGCATGCACAGCCGAGAAAATGATGAACAGAAGTAAATTTGTATTTGTATTATGCGGAAGTTTTTCTTAAATGTATCAATGTACACAAATTTAAGTAACAGCATTTTGCCATCTTTACAGCCCAGTCAGCAGACAATTTCGGAGAAGATCACGAGTGGGAAGTCGAGAGCATTCCTAATTCATCTCCATTTACAGCGTCGGCTGAGATATTAAAGCAATTATCTGACACTTGCATTCGATTGCATTCTACTCCATCCATTTTTAACTTCGAAACTCAGTCAAGCTTCCCTGACCTGGTTATGCCTGAGCTCATCGATAGGAATTTTACCAAAAAAGGTGTTCAAATGGAACTATTTGAAAGAGATTTAGAGACTCAGTTGTCAAAATCAATGCATCAAAGTATTTGCCCCGTCAAAAACCGTTCAGTAGTTCGCCTGAGCAGTTTCCGAAATAAACTCTCTGAGCGAATAAGATGCAGAAGTCATTCGCCTCGACGTTTCCAAACATTTGAAGAAATGTTCCATCGTCCGACTTCTGTTCCATCTGCTACTTGGTATATCAATAATGCACTCCGGAAGCAACTGGCAAGTAGATACACGTTTTCAGGAGGAAAAGCAGCAGTAACGAGAAATTTCTCTAAAAGTACTCAAAGGTGGGTAAGTCGTAGACTACAATTTGGCGTTTCCGCAATAAAAATTAATAAAACAATTCCAAAAATCATGTAATTCTGGACGTATTAAAAGTTTAAGGGAAATTCCTTTAAAGAAATCAAAGTCACTTGATGTTGACGGCCAAGTAATATATGTAGTTACGTTATACGCGTCGAATGAGGCTTCAGTATAGACATAGACAATATTCTCCTATACACTCAACTTCACATAAATAGAATAGAGATATCAGAAAATTCGTTTACCCTTAACAATTTTACATACATTTTGGCATAACCTTCATTTTGCAGCAGCAACGGTTATGGCACATGGCCCACTTGATGATTCACATGAGAGTTTAATTGCGAGCATACATTGTTATTACATGATTACAAATATACTTGCATATAACTAATATAATTAGTAAGAAACTGGAAGAGGGAACTTACTTGCCCAGCCGTGCTCCAAGTTGTGCAGCACTATCTTCCTTAGGTGCATTGTATATATCATCTATGTCCAAGTCTTTTTTAGCTCCTTTCCAAAACAAGGGCAGCATCCAGAGAAAAAACAATTTTGAAATTATGGAAGCCTTTTCCCTTGGATTCGGTACGTCTTCCTTGCCCCGAAAATCCATTTTTAATTTTGGATTTTCCCAATAATATAGCGTACATAAAAAACTACTGCAATGCAATAATGCTCTCTAGTCGATAAATATTTTCAATGCGAGTTGCAGCACGATTTCACTTGCAGCCTTTCACCCAACTTTCTTGGTTAAAATGAATGGCTACTCTACTCCGTGAAGTTGCTTGCTAGTAAAACAAACTGACATGAGTGCGTTGCGTTCTCTTTTGTTCGCGTGATGCGAGTTGTGTAGAATTCCATCCACAGCAGCAGCTGAGCAAAATTGCCCGTGTGACATAAATACAAACACTCACAGAGGAAGTAAAAGCCACGAAATAGGGAGAAAAGAGATCTACGAAAAAAGCGTCCTTTCTTGCATTTTTACAAATTCACTGAGTTGTAAGATGTAGATTGTCATCCTCTGCCCCCTCCCTACACCCATATAATCCTAGTGTAAAATAAAGTTCTCCAAGGTTAATATTTACAGAGTGCATTCAAAAACGCCTTATGTACCTGCTACACATTGCATCAGTCTTTAGTTAAAAACATGTGTAAGGAAGAATATCGCTCTGCAGAAAAGTCATGATCATGAGCTGAGCCAGCTGCTGTGCAATGCGAAATCAAAAACATATTCACGAGCCAAGAAAAAAAATTACACAACGAAAAGAGCCTGATCCTTGCCTTTACACTTTTACACACTATGAAAAGTGTGTGGAAATATTTGTGAAATGAATGTCGCCTCCTGGGTTTTTATTTTTATTTGGTAAATTATCTTATCACATACACTCGTTGATGGAACTTACACAGAGTCGCATGTAATATGTAACCACACGGGAAATACGGAAAGAGCCTATACTTACATACATTCACAATTCACAATGTGCATAGCAATTGTAAGATATGATCATACGAGACAGTATTATAAAGTCTAACAAGTCTATACTTTTCCAAGTAATAGTGGACAAATCTTTCGATCAAATAAGACTCGAAAAATATCCACAGAAAATTCACAAAACATCGCTGAACAAAATATAAGAAACATTTTGGCAAAACCAACACTATGAAGTCAGAATGTTTTCTCGTTCAATATCCGTACTTTACACGAACCAGCACCGTGTACAAGCGTACATCACTCGTATTCTATTTGGCTTCATTTCTGGCTCTCCACCTTGAAAAAAAGCTTAGGCATTTAGTTGGACTCGCTTGATTTTTCTTGCGTAGTAAACTTTTTCAGATTTACATACAAAAATATACTTATCCTTCAGCAACTTCAACAAAAAGATGGACGTATTTCTGATTATGCAATGCTATATGCTATGACTTTTTCTTGAACAATAGGAAGAAGTTACACAATTTCTGCCAAAAGCATGCCTGGAATGATATATATACATAGAGATAGATAGATCAATTTTATTAAATGTTTACAGATATCATTTCATACAAAAATGTTTTTCCTACGTTAACACGACAGACGACATTTTATTTCCACAGTACAAATAGTTTGGCCTAAAGCAGTCCGTGTCAATTCCTTATTAAAGTTATAATGATATGTAACACTGAAAATATAATACAGTTGTGCTGGACCTCTATCCTAACATGGACGGGCATTTAATGTAACAAGCTTGCATCAACTTATATGATTCTATATATATGATGCCGTCCGAAGTTCTAACATATTTGATTGATTTGTGAAGAAACTCAAGAAGAAGATCAAAAAAATGTCCAAAATTGTTGAAAAAGAGGCTAATTTGGTTTGAGACATCACTGAAAAAATACATGGAATAAGTGATGATTATATATGTAATTAGGTAAAGCAATAGTTAATTAAGATTTTAAGATGCTCAATGAAACTTTTTTTGAAAAAAAAACATTTGTTTAAGTCCAAAATTATCCAAAAACCTGAAACTAGATGGCTGGGCGGAGCTAAAGGTGTTGTTTGGAGTATACATGCTCTTATATTTATTAGAAGAGTTAATAAATCTCAATTACTTTAATTTTTATCGGCCTTTAACCCTTTCTTTCATCCATTTAATTTTAAATGGGCGTCTACTAGTATAACTCATGATTTGCTGGACCCATTTGAATGAGATTTGACATGGAGGTTCACTGGGACCTAAGCTCCAAAATGAGTTGAACCAGCCAAATCCGTTCAGTATTTCGAAAAATATTCGAAATATTTCAGATGACAACACATTCCTTGTAATGCATCATTCGAAAGCAACTGACGTGGTGAGAACAGGTATGAGCTTAGAATTTTTAAATTGTGTTCGTAGCTTCAGCAATGGATCTTTCTTCTTTCTTTCTTGCGTATCTCATTTTTCTTGATGTGACTTGAAATTTTCTTTAAATTTTTTTTGTACTTGTTCTTGGTTATGACTCGGTTTGCTGATTGAATTTGATTGTAATATTTGGATATGACCTAATTGATATGTCAATTGGGTGACTAACAATGCATATGTATTGTCCCAGTTACGATTGGGGATCTTCGTAAGTGTTATGGTTGGGAGAACAAGCATAATTGTATGCCTGAAATTAATTAACACTTTAATAAAGTTAATTTGAATTTGAATTTGAATTTGAACAATCTCCCTAACTTTTCATTACGATTTTATCCTGTTGACAGGTTCATAATAATCTTTTCCCTGTATCGGAATCCGCCCGTACAAGAAAAAAATTATTGTCTGACGGCTGATATTGCAAGGAGTGTACATAGTAGTTTTACAACATGATCCCAGGTGTACGTGCTTATTATTGTTGATCACATACTTCAATTCAATTACAATCAGAATGGTTTGAAGTGCATAGAAAAAGTATGTTTGTCTGACTAACGAAAAAAAACAACTTTTAATTCCCAACTCTTATCTATTATCCAATCACAAAAAAATGTAAATACAATGTGTATAAAAGAACAGCACTTAAGGTAGGTATTACGCATCAATTGTGATTATCTCTCTCATATGCACAGTTAATCCTCAACCTGACAATTTGAGGAAATGCTACTTAAGCCTAACAACTTCATATTTCTTGTCTACAATGCATTTTATCAGTAAAACCCAATTAACCATAACTCATGAAACATTTCCTGCCTTAATTCATTCTACATCGAAGCTCAATGTTATAAATGCTGAACAGTGTTTTTTTTTTCAATTTTTTCTTCCCTTTGCTGCTCACTAATCTTCAATCAGGATCAGAATGTGAGAGAGTTAGACATGCACAACAGAGATCAAGTTGTATTTCAACTTTGATTAGATTTTCAATAATAGCGTTCTCAAAACATTGTTGATTTTTGTCTACTCATTGTTAGCTTTTGATTGCATGCAGCATGCATGCATCTTTTCTCAGATAAAAAATCCATCAAATTATGCATATCAGAGGAGCAAAACGATAAATTTTCCAAGCTCCATATTATACATTTTGAGGTTTTAGCTAAGCACTAGTTTCAGGATAAAAATGTGTGCAACAGGTCTGAAAATTGAAACATTGATGAAATATGAAGATGAACATTTAAAATGCAGGTTTGTTTATCTCGAAATATGCTTATTAAAACAGTTGGATGTCAAAGCCTCTATTAAAAAGTAACCATTTTTTGCATGCATATGGATGAACAATCAAGGCTGGGAAAGGTCAAGGCGACATAATTTTTTATGGATGAAATACACGCCACGTTACATCGACTACCTCCTCCTTTCAAGTTGAGCCGAAGACTCAATTGAAATTGCAATGTTATTAACGGAATGATTACCATTCCCTTGAGCAATAGCAGGATATCTTTTTTTTTCTTGTTTTTATTTACGACCACAACTAGACCTTCCCCAAAAATGGGTATTATTATTGTTATTTTTTTCTTCTTCTTTCTGATCAAACCGTCCTGAATGCTTAGAGGACGTGAGGTTTTTTTTCTCTCTCATATTTTCCATTCTTTTCATTGAATAGAGAAATATATCTGTTGCTAAAGGTGCCTTTGTAAGTAAGTAATGTAATGTGGATCAAGTTAATAAAAATCCAACATGACAAGCTAGCCCGGCAGGCAATTTATATTCATTTTTGAAAAAATGCTTCATGTTTTCTCAAGGACTTTTTATATCCCAATAATAAAAATCATGAGCAGCAGGGGATCATGATGATAATGATAGAATAGTAGTAGTAATAATAATACCTTTAGCAAGAAATAAATATGATGACATGACCGCCTTTTTCACAGAGCATTTTGCCATTCTGACACCCTGACTCCCATGAAAAAAATAAAGTTTTTTTTTGTATATGAGACGACAAGCCTTTTTTCTCTTTTGTTGATTCGTTATCTCAACGATTAATCTGACTCGTCTAAAGTATCAATTACGAGGTTATAGCTGTTGTGTTGTAGTAGTTAGTTACTTGGTTAGTTAGGAAGGAGACGAGCTTCACTGTGATTGTTCACTAGGAGCTCCGTGATCAAAACAACTTTTTTCCTCTTAGCTATGCACCTACTCACCCTTCTTCACTATCAAGTCACATATTAGAAGTGAGATTAGAGACATAAGATCGTCGAACACATAAATACTCCTATGATGATCATCATGATTCATATATTGTTTAGGGATGAGAGTGAGAGAGATTGAGGGACGGAAAGTAAAGTGGAATTCTCTCACGTTTATACCCTCTCATCTCTTGATGGATCGCTATTTTAAATATTAATAAACAAGCTTGTTTACCCAGTCAGTTGTTAATGGTCAATGTAAAATGGTGATAAATGTATGTATAAGAGCATTCTGGGAAAACGCCATTTTTCTATTACTCCTCACAATACTTAATGGCAGAGATTATAGGATTCGTGACGGAGTGTGAGGATTGTCGTTGTTATTGTTTTATTGTTATAAAAAGTTGCAAAGAATACATGCAGTTATCAGTTTTGTTTGGAATGCGATGTGCTATGTGGATTGCATATTAAAGAGCCAATAAAAAATCAGCTAGTTAGTCACCGTCGTATAGATATGTATACATGTCCTAGTCAGTCACCGCAACTCTTCATCATTTACCATAACACGAAAGAAGGGAGAGGGAAAACCAGTCAAGTCCTGTTTTAACAGGTTATTTTTTTCTTAAAAATAGGCAACTCAAGAAACCCAAGATAGAACTGTGTGTGTGCGGTGATCACAATAGAAAAACATGTAAGACGAGGAGTCACGCTAATTACGACAAAAACCCAAACAGGGACGACATATCCTAGCAGGTAAATCAGAATGAAGAAACGGGACATGTATGTTTCCTCTTAATCTTTTAATCCAATCAAGAAAAAATGCAAACACAATGCAATAAAATGTGTGCAATAAAGAAAATGCCACACATCTCAATTAAAGCCGATAAAAATAATTGAGATAAAGAGTGAAGCTGTGTAGCTGTATTATTAGACAGGTGTAACATGTGCCATACCTCACGCTAAAGTTTTAACTTTAATCCCTGTAATTCTCACTTCCTATGTGTAATTTTTTTTAATCGTTCATAACCATCAGCGCACGATATGGCACGTTTGTGTACAGTGTACACAGAGTTTTAACTCTGTGTGAGAATTTTAACCTTTAAAAAATTATCCTCTTTTATGCTTACGAGAAAAATGGATAAATGCTGAAAACTTTTTATAGTAAATACATATATATTTCCAATGCATGAGCTTCACTGATAATGGGAGGTTCTCGTGAGAAGACTAGCCATTTATCTATATTATATCGTCATTCATCGCACTTATATATCTTGAAGAAATTAGATCTAAGGTGGAGTACAGGAACCACCCTTTTAATTTACCCGTGACGTTAGTAAAAAAAAGTAATAAGAAAAACTGTCAGTAAGCTCCTTTGAAAAAATATACATTGTGATAAAAAAGTGTCATAAAGTCTCGAGCTCATTGACCATGATGATTAAAATGATGAATCCTTTTGATACACGACAACTTCATCAACGCCATTAGAACCGTAAGTGGATACAAAAAAAGGTAGATGACTATACAAAGTTGAACTTGATGAACATTAGCACTATACTATCAACATTAGCATCATCCTCGCCACCACTACCAGCTTGTATCACAAGACAAACAAAACAGAGTTAAAACCAGCCTGTGTGAATAACACAACTACCATGACGGTGGTCTTCTCATCCCATTCAACGACATGCACCAAGGGAGACAAGGAAGAAAACACAAGTTTTTTAATTGCATCCCAACATAAGGGAATAGATATATCCTGAAAATGACAATGAAGATGCGGCTCGACAGACCACTTGACGGATGCTGGCACTAACATCCTATCACATGCAAAGTGAGAAAGACAGTTTCAAACTTGACTTTTATAACTGTACAATTTTTACCTCATCTTATCTCTCCTCTTTTCCTCCCTCTCTCTTACACATTTCAACTCATCTAATCCGCTGAGCATGTAAACCATTAACCTCATCATAAGTCTGTGCAAACAAAAGGAACCTTTTATGAAGTTGTCTCATAGACCCCCACATGCACACACTTTTCTTGCTCCGAGCTATATGCACAAGAGAGAGAAAATGAACATCAAATACGTGAGACAAAACGTGCATATACACATATGAAAATTGACTCACACTACAGTCACTGCTACCGGGAGGGAGCCTTTTTTTCGCTCTCATCTCATTCAATTTTTCATACAAGACATCGTGTGTAACAACAAGACGTATCAAACATTTACCTTCTTTTTTGATTACCATATTACCACTGTCATTATTTACACGTTTGGAGGAGAGCTAGTAACGCGATATATTACAGAGAATGCGTCAACGAGCTATTGTTAGTATTTGCCTTGCCGTATTATAATTTATAGGTATATTATATACTAATATATATCCCTATATATAATATGAAGGTAGGTATACCGCGTAATATATGTAACAACTCATCCTTTTGTTCATTTTTTTCCCATCACATTATTTTTCTAACGAAGCTAATAGTTTTCTCATTATGATTACATGATTATGATGAAAGACCAGTTGGTTGACTTATCGACTTGACTTGCTCGGTTGGGTGTTGTTTACTACAAAGTTGAATGATTACTATTCCACCACATACATATTAAGTGGAGACCCTACAGGAAAAAAATGCTATTTTTTATGCAGATAAATAATATCCTATTAGAAATTCATACGTCGATACAAGCTAATATAGGTGTACCTATATAGGTAAAAAAATGAATTTTGAAGTTATCCTCACATCATGCTACCCTGTATTACGTGAGATGTTAAGAGGAATAGTAGTAGTTTACCTATTATTTTCGCTAACAGAGAAACAAGAAAAAGCTAAAGGTTAGTGAGAGATGATGATGATGATATATACAAGAAACAACTTGTTTTTCCCTACGGCTTCCACACACAAGATTATATGCATGGCTCCACTTTATATACTCAATGAGTCGTCGTCATCATCATCATCGTCGTCGGATGACGAGGAGGATGATGATGAAACGGAATTTTTATTCCATTAAACTTACTACTACACTTTACCATAACAAAACTTTTATCTCCTCTCTTGGCTATCCTTTAAGATGCGTACATATATATATATATATTGAAATTTAGGTTGTAAAGATATATAGATTAGCATGTAGGACGAAGTATGCAATTTTTTAAGTTCCCAGGCTTCATCTTGATAATTTGTTGAAGTAGTTATTTTACAGCCACCACATGCTATTAGTTGAAGAGAACATGGGAGAAACAACCCACCCAACCGAGACAATCACATAGCCAAATCAGCGAAAACTTTTTTTTATATATATTCATATTACCATGTATTTTACTTTTCTTTCAATCTTCTCTCTCCTCCGTGTAGCCTTCAGGTGGAATATAAAAAAATTACCAGGTTGGAATAATAATGTAAAAATTCATGTTGTTGATTATGCAAATAATTCAGTATCCATTCCAGCAAGCCAGTGACTCGACTAGTCGACGACTTGACTTATTTTACAAGTTTTTTCTTCTCTCTTTGCTAAAAAAATAACAAAATGATGATGATTATTATGCTGATGTAAGGAGGAACGGTGATGATGATGATGATGATGAGGAGAATGCCGTGACAGATGTTAAGTGTATTGTATGCTCTAAAGTATAGACAATACAATTGTGAGTTGCATCCTTAATCTAATCTAGGCCCTTCCATAATATTATGATGAATGTGTTGTGTTTTTTTTCTATTTATTTCTTCCCTCATCAAATTGTAGTTAGGTGTATACATGACGTATGTGGTGCAGTGCAATTGCATATATGAAGGATTGTAGTTTTTTATATTAAAAAAAACCAACTACACAAGTAAATTCTGTAAGAGAGACGAAAGCGAAAGACGTGAGATTATAATAACACTGCCATTAGCATAATAAACGTTTATTCGCCGACTGACTACCACTTTTCCAGAGAGGAGGACATAACTAGGCGAAAAGGAATAATGGCAAGTTTGCCCAAAAAGCCCTATTATTTTTTTTCTCTCTGATGCAAACAACAATGCAGCATTTGTAATGTAAATTCATATACACAAGGCGTAATATACATATGAGGTGAGTTGTGAAGCTCAATTATCTTGATATAAATGAGGGACTGGTGTAACTGGAAATAATTGCAGACCATTCATTTTGCATACAAAAGCTTATCAACCACACCACCAGGGAAAGAAAATAAGAGTGCGTTTACGAATCTCTCGAGTGAGTTCCCATTCCACCACACCACACCAGTTTGCATAACGATATCTCAAGTCAAACAGATAGAAAAAAATGGTATAATAATGTTTATTAGCATTTATCCATGTGTGGGTACTGGGTAATATTGATATTAGACTTTTGTTTCCTTTTCAGAGTAAACGTTGCAATATAGATTTGAAGATTTTCGCCGTTCCAAACATGTTGTATAAGGATACACAAAAGATATTATTGTTACATGTGTAGATAAGGAAATCAGGTTTTTTCATTTTCCTTTGAACACTCTTTTTTTTCTCGCTGTAATCTTTTTTATATAAAAAGGCAAGACTCAATCCCCCTTCTTGTTTTCCTCTCCTATCAATTCAATAATGATAATTGCATGAAAAACATTGTATTATCATTTCTAAACAGAGAAAAATACAAGTTGAAGTTTTGTGTTGTGTGTTGTGTCTGTGAAACAGGAACATGTAGACGAGAAGGATAAGCTAAGTGCACCAATTGCAAGGTCCATTTAACCCGTTGAGGAGGAGAGAAGTGGAAAGAACTTGAATCATCTCCCTCATTTCATGTTATTGTACTTCCATTAACTCATTAACATCCTGAGAAATCAAAATCATTAAGTGAGTGCATAGCCCAATAAATAATTACTTATTTTCAGGTGGCCGACCAGTCGTGATGGGCATGTGATGCGATGAGCTCGCCGCACCGTGAGCCGAGCCGCCTCACACTCTTCCTTGCCTGTCCGGTTTTTTCCCTTGCATCAACGACTGATGATTATGAGTTGAGTATTAAACATTTATGCTTTAGAATCTCCATCACTGAGAAGAGCTAGCAACGGCATGGTAAAACTGTGAAGGTTTGTGAGCACGGCAGTGTCGGTGGGAAAGTGGATATTAAACATTAGGTATGTACATATTCACTAACGAATTTTACTCCAAGGGAGCTGGCGAAAGTTTGCTATTTTTGACAGAAAGGTATTTCAGATTTTTTTTTTTGGGGGGGAGGAGAAATTTTGAGAAGCTAATTCCCCATGAAAATCATATCTAAAGGAAGGGTGAAAATGCACAAATGTTATTAACTTTGGAAAACAATTTATCGATCCAGCTGGATCATACCATCCCTTCCCTACAAAGTACACAAGATGAGGGGAAAGAAGACACATGTAAATATGTATCTACATAAAATGATGATGGGGCTGTGCATAAAGTGAAGACTATCTCGGTAGTAAAAGCTAACCCAAAATGTAAACAAACCTGAGTGAGTATTTAACTATTTTCTGTGTACTGCTGCTTGTTGTGTGTGTACTTTTCTCAAACTCGCTTTTCACTCCAATGGTTAGCTAACTACCAACAAGACTACTACGTACTACCCCTAGTTTTTCACCTCTCTCGCTCTCAACTCAACTCTAAACTTCAAACCCACTCTTGTTTACTCAGTATTTATGGGACAGAGTGGAAAGTAAATAGACCAACTCGTCACAACTAGAAGGTTATATTGTTGAGTAAAAACGTCCTTTATGGGGAAAGTTGCTTATGTTTTTATCAGGTAACTGGTACATCAACTTACCTTGAGATATTATTTATTACGACCATTTACATTTTATGAGTAGAATGTATTGGACAATTGGACTCCGACACATCTATCCTAAGATGAAATTGAAATAATGTTCAAAAACATTAAGAACGGCTACGAAGTTTCCATTTTTTTGGGAAAAAACGTAACCTAAGAATTGTTAGAATTGTTGTTGTTTGAATTGGTAAAGAATATCGTAATTCTTTCCAAATGTTTTAACGCCCATCCCTATACCAAATCCTCTTGGTATTATCAAGATTTGTCGAACCATGTAGAAGCAGTCAAATAAGGACGACTGACTCAAATGATTTTTGTCTAACTTTTCATTTTTCTCACCCTCTTCTTCCCCTCTTTTTACTGGACCACGACCTCTCTGAAAGTACTTCTCTCTCCCTATCCCTTTTGTGAGAGAAGCCTCATCAAAACTCAACACTTGAATGGAGCCATGATTCCCCTACTTTGGGTTTAGACACCTTTTTCTTCGTCTTTAAGAAGGAAACCAGAAGAATTGTTACGCTTCAAGAATTTTTTACTCACAATCAGTCAAACAAACCCCATTTATAAACAGAAAATGTGGATTTTCAACGGTAGCCCATATTATATATGGCTTCACATTGTCGCTCCGCAATCTCAGAAAAAAAACACAACAGGCAATAAAAAGATTACACAGGTTAGAAAACAAATGGAAAATTTGAAAAGGTAAGTCATACACCACACGGAGCCGGAGTCACTCATCCGAGCCCAATCAAAGTGTGTATAATCCATTGTGTATTTACGTATAGAGAGGGGAAAAGGCTGCATATTTGCATGACGTTGTAAATTCTCCTGTAGGCCCACAGGATTTCCGAGAAGGGAGCCAATTCATCAAGTACTTCCATTTCTACACAAAAAAATCAATCCTAACATTTCCCCAACTAAAAGGATATTTTTCTTGTCTGGGGGAAGCAAGTCAAGTTTTTCCTTTCAAAAGAAAACCCTAAAAACACAAGAGACGACATTTTTCTCTATTGAAGGCAAAGAGAGAACCTTCTTTTCCGAACTCATTACTCCAAGCCGTTTTTCAGATGACTGGTTTGGGTGATTGAGAAAACTGGGGATCTTTTTTTACGAGAAAAAAAAATCCACACAAAATGGGGGAAGTGACATGAGATGAGAGAGCTTAAAGAAGAGTCAGCTCAACTCAACAAACACATTCACATTGATCCCCTCTCATCATGATTTTGCCGGGAGAAGAGAGCTCCCTGTGCTCCTTTTCCACAGACAGATTAACAACAACAACCACTATTAAATCTCATATGGTTATTGAGCCCGATATCCTTATAAGAATATATATTACTTCTAGATAGGAAAAAGATGAATCCTCCATGTCCCGTCAAAAAATAAGGGGAGGGTCACCCTTCGTTACGCCAATTATTCCAGCTCACTTGTACATTATATGTATTTTCTACGAGCACACAGCTACGATGAGGATGATGATGACGATGACCCAGCCTTGGTAAAGCAATTCATGCAGGACGGCAAACTCAACTAATGTTCAAATATCCCATATATGTGTGTATATAGATTCATATCCCCTAGCTGTAAATTTTTTTGTTCATTTGTTCCATTGAAACTAGAGGTAAAAATCGGTGGTGTAGAGAGGGAGCTTGGCATGAAAATCCCGAGAATTCATAATGCTTTGTGATCTCTTTAAACGTGGAGTCATCCTGTTAGACAATCCACACAAAAAAATAGGATGTAAAATCCTCACCCTTATATATTCTCTCATCCCTCACAAAAAGTAATAAATATACAACAGTTGTGTATCCCATTGTGTGCTATTATAGCTTGGGAGTAAAGCACGCGGAGGAAGAAGGCTTTCACAGAACAATAAACGGGGATTCAATTGAATTTACTCAATAGTAATAATAATAGCCTTGTCTAACTAAACTCTCTGGACATGGTTTTATATTAAAAGAATATTATTATGTAGACCAGGAAAGGAAGAAAAAAGTTGTACCTTATAAGGACACCTTGTATCAGATATAAAAGCGTTTTTCCCAAGTGCTGCCGTGCACTCGGTAATTATTATAAACCGTAGCTGTGGCAAATAAGGCGAGTCGAGTTAGTCACAAGAATGGAATAAAAAGGGAGAGAGTGAGCGGAGAGATTACCGGAACCTTGTGAAAACCCCAGTGAACCTTGTCAAATTAATGAATGCTACACTGTGTTCAGGCTATAGCTTTGAGTCACACATATAAGGAATTCTCTCTACATGGAAGAATGAGTACATCTATGAGAGTGTGGATATACATTTGCGGAGATAAAAAAAGGAGGTATAATCAGATGAAGTATAATGTTATGTAATACTTTCCGCTACATAAAAAGTGATAGCCTACAGCAGCTCCTGAATCTTTTTTTTCTTCTCCCTCTCACTCTTCTTGTGCATACCTAGGTATAATTTAAATAGATGTGATGAAGAAAATCCTTATTGGAATGAGCAACAGCAGCAGCTCATCAGCTTGCCAGAAGCGATAAAGGAGTAAACACGTCTGGAAGCTTTTATGGAATACTTTTGTGTATACGGAGGGAAGGATGCACTGCCTTGATTTACATGCGTGCATAACATCTATCTACAAGGATCTCTTCTCCTCCTCCTACAACAACTTTGAAACTACTGCTCCTCAACTTCTCTATGTGTCTTTTTTTGTTCTCAACGAGAAACCGACTCAATTTACATAGCCGACAAGGAAAAACAATGTTCACTTCACGCACATTTGTCTTCCCTGTCTCTCACCCTCGCTCCCTTTTGCCTAAAATATATGCATATCCTTTCCCTTCTTCTATGCTCACTTCCCCTTATTTCCCAATCTCTAT
The DNA here is from genome assembly GCA_027743935.1 of Sinodicranocentrus sp. ZH6. Classification (NCBI taxonomy): domain Eukaryota; kingdom Metazoa; phylum Arthropoda; class Collembola; order Entomobryomorpha; family Entomobryidae; genus Sinodicranocentrus; species Sinodicranocentrus sp. ZH6. Next base: position 19,976 of record JAHZNA010004429.1, read on the forward strand.
AAAAGCGGATTTTTATCCCTTCGCCAAGCACAGCTAGCTCTACAAAGTTATAATAAAAAGTAGGGAAGGGATGTATGTACTCATATGAGGGTATTTTTGTGCATGTGTATGCACTCAAAAAACTCCATATCTCAATCCTCCATTATCATCATCATCTCCTTCATCTCGCTCCCTTCACTTCACTCCAACCCATTCCAGTGCAGAGGCTCTCCGGTGCTAAGCATCTTTGTATATTTACACAAAGACTACATGCATATAATATCCGACAAAAAAATCCCCTTTCATCTCATTTTCCTCAACTTCCTTTTCAATTAGGAAAGTTGAGCCGCATCACCATCATCACCACACCGTACCTATATAACTATATCCTTATCAACCATTCTGTATATATGCTTAAATGTATAGCATATACCTATATGGATACATACAGTCTCGGAAAATAAATGCGTGCATGCATGCTCGTCCGCTATGCATTTATTTGGAATTCCATTCCATCATTCCAGGGTCACACTCGACACTCACACACCATCCCATTTTTCAAGCCCATCATAAGTAAACTTTTTTCTCTCTCGTCTCTCCCTCCTCTTCTCTTTTACTCTTTTTCCCCCTTGTGTAAATTTTTTCTCATGTAAATAAAATAAAAATTTCTACTCACTCCACTTCCCCATCCTATTTTTTTTTGCTTATTTTCTTGGCACAATGGGGGAAAAGATGAAGGGGATTCTTATACCTATTTGGTGTAGCATTGCACATAGATCACATTTCTACTGAGAACCCACTGGATATATATAATAATCATAACCGTAATCGTAACCCTTTTCCCCTTTTCTTCCTTGAACAGTAAGCTGCATGATAGAGTAAGTAATAAAAAGGGAGAAGAAGTCCACATGTGCATGTGTGTGTTTGCTTGCTTTCAACTACAATAATAATAATAACCCTATCGTCCTTCTCATCTGCTTTACTCTCTCCACCAGACGGAAGAAAAAGGGAGGACAGGCTGAAAATAAAAGTGTGCAGTACACAATGTCTTTGTAGGAAACGGTCCGTGAGTTGATGGCTGGTGGCAATCGTGGTGTGAGTGTGTCATGCAAATGGGAACGAAGTCAGGACATTTTCCAAACCTTCTGTCTTCCTTTTTCTATCCTATCGCTTCCGTCTCGTCCATGTGTACATGTGCATATTGTCAATATTAAAGTGGGAAAAACTTACAAGTGGCGAGTGTGTCTATGTGGTAAGCTCTTGTAGCCGGTCAGTCATTGACTGCTGTTCAATTTGAACAGGCTAGCTGACAGTTTATATGATTATATAGGGGAAATATATATAAATAGTGGATATTTACAAGCCTACAAGTATGCACAGTGCATGATGGAAGGTAGCCTATTATTGATTCACTAATCGCATCCCATTATACTCAAGAAGGATAATGATCATGATGGTGATCACACACTTTTTATTTTTACTCGAAACACATGATGAAATATATTTTTATATGAATTGCAACTTGTTCCCTGACAGCCGGCCACACAACACAGCAGCCAGCCACTCTCCTACATAATTTTTTCCTGCTCCCGCACACATAACACCATTTCGGACGAGAGAGCAAAAAAAGTTATGACAATGGGGTGCTTAGCTACACGGGCTGTGTGGCACGTTATACACATCCGCGAGATGTGTGATAGATGAAGTAACGTAATAATAAGAGAATGAATGAATGAATGAAAGAGTACCACCCTGACTCACTCAGTTTGCATGTGTGTCGCTCTTTTCGGGTGGATATCCCTGTGAAAAGAGCTTTTTTCCTTCGACAACAACAAGATAATAGCTGTTGACCATGTAAGGGAGAATAACTGTGAGAGAGAGAGAGCACTGCACTGCACAAATTTATAATGAGGGAGGGAGAGAGAGAGAAAAATTGTGTAATAGATTTCAGAGATGCATGCACACTGACCAGAAGGAGACCCTCTGCTGTGAGACCTACACACATACGTACAATTTTATTAAGAGTGAGTAGATTTTTTTTCTATGACAATTGTTCATACAATCCTTTGTCCATTATAGGATCTTGTTTTCCATCAAGATAAAGTAAGCCAGTGCTTTTGGTTAAATTGATGATGGGAAATGATATGAAAAATAGAGATTTTTTTCTTCAGAACCCAGTGAAAATTATGAGGATTACATTATGTATGCATTATTTTCCGGAAAAACGCCGCCTGGTATTTTAGGTAGCGTGAGGAGTATCGCTTATATTTATCCTTAGTCTCATCATCATAATCAATACCCCTTACCCGGGTGTTTCATTTCACGTCACATGAGGGAGTTTATAAGGGGGAAAAAGTGGGTCTTTTGTAATTCCCTACCATCATAGTCATCATCATCCCAGACAATACAATCAGCTTGGCACGCCAATCCCGTGTTATGTCAAACAAAGGAGGAAAATTCTTCATTTTATGAGTGTTGTACCCGTCGCCTTGTCCGTTGTACTTTGTTTGGAGTGGAGAAGAATGATAACAGTTTGCCTGTTCCACATGCTATGCCACATTTTCATTCATTAGAAAACAAGGGTAACATGCGCCCTCCTGTATTTATGTGCTTGTCTATTATGTAAATTACACTATGTGAAACATTTCCCTCAAACAGAAAAAATCCCCCATGCTTTATTTCCCATTTCCGGTGAAGAAATATAAATTCCTTATCCCTCATGATCCTCCTCTCCTCTCATTCCTCCATTTAAATGATTCATATCATCACACGAGTTTGGCAGACACGTCAAGAATCTATTTTTTCACAGGCTTGTCATTCCTCGTCCACTAAAATAATAAGCAGTAATCACATCAAGGGAATGCTCACCCTTTTCAAAAGAAGGGAAAAAACCAAGGAGTGGAGTTGAAAGAAAATTAGAAGATGTTAACAGCTCAAGGGAGCTCATAACGTTTAAAGGTTAGTCATCAGCACATGCAAGCTAGTTTTCCACTCCCCCGATTGCCTCAGGAATTACGAGAATTTCCTCATAATAACTTGTTTTTACCGTGTGCACACGAACTGTGTACAAAACACCATCTTAAAGAACAACATTTTTAAAGTAAACATCGTGAAAGAGTGAAATAACAAGCAAAAGGAGTCAATTTCCGGTCGACGACGTCTCTATTCTCTTTTCCCCCTTGTGTGTAACTTCATTTCTCGTCTATTTCCCTTCCTCTCTTATATAAATAATTACAGAGATATGCTTTCACAACCTTAAACAGACATTCTTAAAAAGATATATAAGAACAAACTACAGACATTTGTGAGTTTGCTCAATGGAAGAGTTGTAGGCACAAAGAACGTAAAAGTCTCTTAAGCAAACGATTCGTGGTACGGTTCAATTGACAAATGCTTGTTAATACTTTGAGCACACATTTTATTGTATACACACACTCCGCCTCGACGACCCTTTTATACAATATATATCTTGTCGAAGAAAAAAAAAGTATATTATATTATACCATGGAGAGAGAGAGATTTTAACCCAGAGCCACAACTTACTCTTAACTTTTGGTCAGGTCTTTGAAAAAAGAAGTTCTTTGTATGCGTACGTACGAATGTATATATCTTCATGTCTCCGCTCCACTACCGTTTTTTCTTCTTCCTTCCATTTAGTTACACAATCATGAAAGCTCACCGGATGAGTGCCATGGTTGTAGAGTAGATGCCTAGGAAAATCTCTGGTAAAATTGTTTACCTTCTCTGAGTTTCGTAGTAAGAGAGAAACGAAAGGGGAAAAAACTAAAAGTAGTAGAGAAGATTTTTTTCGTTTCGCTAAACTCGACCTTGCTCACACTATGTACTTTTCTTCTTAACATTCCCTCTGAAAAATCTCTCGTCTTTTTCTCTTTCTCTCCTTCTGTCTAAAAGACCAAGTATTATTGTTACAACGACATGAATGAATGAATTCAAACAGAGAAGAGTTGTAGAAAGGAAAGGATTGAGAATGAGAGTAAAACCGTAACTAACCCAAACTAACAAGAGATTAGGTGGAGATAGAGCAACCGTGTAGACAGCAACCATATATGTGCTACACACAACGGAGTTGAACATACATTCTAAAAGAGAAGAGGAGACGAGGGGAACAAATCCTTGAAAAATAGATTTTTACTTCAAGTACAACACTTGCTAACAATCAATATAATTTCCCTTGTTTTTTCCGGCCTTGCTTGTATTTCCAATAGAGAATTCCTTCCTTAATTCATTTCGTGTTTTTTGTGTCTGGCGGGAAAGGAAAAAAAGTTTTTTTTAAAAAGAATTCCACGAAAAAAGCTTTTACACAAATTTACACACAAAAAACAAGAGAATTTCATGCATACTTTTACTTGCAAACAATATGTACAAGTGTACACCCCAATTGGACTAATTAATGCAAGTTTTTTTTAAAAATGCGTTCAAAAAGGGGGAGACTCATTAAATGCTAAGCTAATTATTCTGTTCACATGATCTTTTCAACTTTTCCTTTACAGAATGCCTAAAAATTTAGGTGGGAAAATCCCCATGAATAATTTATCCATCTAGTTTTCCCTAATGCAGTGCTTCACAGCTGAAAGCTAAAAATAGAGGAAAGAATTCCGCCAATTTCTTGAACATCTCTTGAGAACGCTTTCACCCAGTAAAAATACATTCCTAAGGATATAAAGAATTTTTACATTTTTTTGAAGAAAAAAAGGACTGTTTTTTTTTCTTTTCTCATTCCATTGAATTCTCGGGAATAAACTTGCTTGAAAGAAAATGACGGAGAAAACTGTAAAAGAAAGTATATCTAAATGTTGATATCCTACTAGAGTAAAGTGTTTCACACGCTAGAGAAGAAATATATATTCCACACAAGCTTTCAACTCCAGTGCAAGATGATGACAAGACAAGAAAGAGCTGGAGAGAGAGAGGGAAACTATAATGTAAATAGATGTAACATTAGGTCTCTACCGCTCAAGCTCTTTCCCCATTTTTATTCTTATTGGGTATGAATAAAACGGCCGAGAAAGCAAGTTAGACAACCAAGGACTAACTCTCTCTTTCATTTTTCAGATATATCTATAAAAACAGGATTCTCCACAAGCCAACTTTTCCCTCCTCCTTACGTAATAGCAACACACTATCAGAATAAATTGAAGGGAAGGAAAGGGAAATAGAAAAATGCACAAGAAAGTAAAAAAAACGAAGGGCAGATGAAGAAGAGAGAAAAAAATCTCATAGACTTTCCAAGCACGACAGAGTAATATTGCCGCAACCATGTTGAATCTCTATAACCATCAAACCTGCACATCCCTATATAAAAATACTTTTCTCCTTCTTAAATTCACTTGTACACTTATATCCCCACGCACATCACAATTTACTTGTTATACCATACCACCCAAGCTTTTATTCTTTTCTCGTCTCCTCAGCGGAAAAAAATGCACTTCCAGAAGTAGCCTCAGAGTAGGGCAGAGCAAACCCATATAATTTCGTAAAACCCATTGGACAAGACTCCAAGGATAAAAAACGGAGGAAGGAAGGGGAAGAAAAAGCGGAGAAAAAAGAAAGATGCTTTTCTTCCCTTCTCCCTCTCTCTCTCCATCCGATACACTATTTCTCCCAAGAAGAAGCATATACACTGCATCTACTTATTTTTCTCTCCCTTTTTCTTATTATTTCTCTATCCGCTTTCTTATTTGCAGTGAAGGAGAAAGTTGTTTGAATGCAAGTGGAAGCTTACCAGTTCTCGAGGCTAGCAGTCATAATATAAAAAAGAAGAATATATACATTTACCAAATATAAGATATTTACAACAAGAGAAATAAGTTCAACTTGCTTTTGCACTCGCATCCATAAGTTTCCCTTCTGGTAAAAAAAAAGATTTTCTTCTTACTTTCTCCTTTTCCTACAGCCACCAGCAATAATGTGAAATATAAGGGAAGGAGAAAAACAGTCTTTTTCATGCAGGAAAATCTTTGAGAATTGTACGTCTCTAAAGAGGTAAACAACTCATAGGTATAAAAGAAACTTTACAGCGTTGTATAGGGCTGTAGGGAAAATCCCTCCGTTTGCGTGAACCCAAAGAAATCTACACGGTATGCAGATGGTTCATTCAAAATCAGCTAAATATAATCAAATGCTCTTTTAGAGCAATATATGCAGAAAAAAGTAGTAAATAGAAGGTCTCTATTCAATAAACCTTGTGAATAAGAAAACATACGTATATGAATGTATGCATATATTCCCATTGTATACAAACTTTCTCATGATGAAGATTATGACAAGTGAAAAAAACTTGTGAACATGTTTTGTGTTTTCATGTGAAAGTGAAATTTTCTCTCAACTTGTATGAAAATGCATACTTTCGTGTTTCTCATAAAGCTTGTGTTTATTTAGAAGAAAAAGGGTTTTCTTTCTAAATGAAAATCATTCTTAGATCTAAAGCAGGTTTTTTTCTGAATACCATTCGGCAACTCCTTTTGTTATAAATGGCGCCCATACCCTGGCATTGTGTAAGTGGAGAGTTTTTGTAGCTTTTTTGTAAAGACGAAAAAAGGGAAAAAAATTGATCAATAAGCTCGCAAGATTTTTTCCCTCTTTTCGCATATACCTACTACCTACATACTCGTATCTCTATAAATTTATAGTATGTTAGGGACTCTGTAAGGAACATCCCATTTTGTATATTTTTTATATCCTCGTTCTTGTAGCTCCCCTGTCACTTTATCAAATAAAAGCTCTTGTGAAAGAGGGAAGAAAAGATGAAAGATGTAGCATATAGCCAAACACTGTAAGCTTTCCCAACTCCTCCAGATTACTATTTAGAGTTAACTCTGCCCTTGTACAAGTTTTGTCCTGATGTTCCCTCCAGCTTTTGAGGTACAGCCTGTGTGAAGTTGCTCAAGTGGAAATATGCCATCATCTGTAAAGTTCATAAAGTATGGATGCGGAACGCACAAATGGGCTTGAGCACTTGCAATCCCCGGAAAGACATCTATAATCGTACTTTTACTCCTTTTAGATTCATGCCTATGCTTCTCATGCTGAACGAATTTTTCAATTTACTACTTATATCTTCTTCTATCCTCTCTCAAGTATTTACGAAATGAGAGACAATGTGTTTATGTTGAGTAAGTAGGAGAAAAAGGAAATTGCAAACTTTTCTCTTAATGCGTTCACTGACCGACTTATGGGATGAATGAAAAAGCTGGTTTGGAAAGACATTATTTTCGCAGTAATCCTCAAATAGTGATATAATCCACTCCTAGCTAATCATTTTCCAACGTCACCTCATCACACTTGGGGTCAAAATGGCAAATCTATTTTTAATCTGTTGAGGATTTAGCTGTCTACACGACTTTACCTAATCCGGTAAAAAAAACGTGTTATCCAAATTCGCAGAATATGATTGACCTCAAATTCTGCATAAATGCCATTTTGGAAAAATACTGGAGAATGAATGACGTTCTCATCCATAGCTGAAAGATAAGCTTAAAAATAACTTTGTAATCTCCCTCAAGCCCAATAATCTTGTGGTGTTGTGTGTTTTGTGATACAAATACAAGCCTGAATAAAATGTGGTCAACTTAAATTTTGTGAACGACACAGAAGTGTTTTCCTCATCTTCAAACTACACTGCGGCTGCAAAAATTTAAGCCTTTTTTTTGCACAACGTGACATAAGACACCGCACTGTAATTCGCGATTCTTGGGAGTGTTTACACAACTTCTCATCCCTGACCTTTGACTTGAGCAAGTTTTTTTTGCCAGGTGGAAATACCCTTGGGCTAAATATTTTGATACAAAGTGATAAAAATCCTATCCTTACGATAATATTGTTTGGATACTGTACACTTTTCAAGCTTAATTATTATTTTCAAGGAAAGCAATAATCTTCAGTGTTGTGATGGAAGGGGAGGGAATATTAATAGATTTTTCTCTCGACAGGATCACATTAATAATGGTTTAGTTTTACGGTCATTACCCTCACTTTTGAAGGCACTCATAGCTAAGCATAAATAACTATGACCAATTTTCTTTACGATGCATGCCTGACTCATATTACATTACGATGTGGTATGGCATGATCACACTGTGCAAACTTGAAAATCACCCAATTGAGTTTTTTTCCCTATTCTAATATCCCATCACGAGAAGAATGCGTAGAACGTGAGCAACCGTCGACACGCTGTGTACACTCCTGATTCCCATCTTAATTCAACAATTGAAAAATCAACAATATGCAACAACTCTCCCACTTTTATGTACATGCTGATGATAAAAATTGACAAGATTCTTTTCGCGATCATCAGCAGATGATCGTGGTCTGGTAAAAAGCGGTGTGGTTGTGAAGACAAGATAAAATATATACCTAGTAGCCTCTCGTCACGGCGTAAGTGGAGAGGATGAAAGTCAGGAAATTATGTATTTGATAATGGGCAATTGTTATTTTCATTACTTTACAGGCTAGAGACGCACACACGCTGAAAGGAGAGTGCTTTTTTTGTTGACTACGGTAAATTTAATAATTTCATGGGGGATGGGATGTCGTTTTTCGGTATTGGAGTAGTAATGGTGGAAAACAGAATAGGCCATCAACGACGATGAAACGCCAATTCTTGAGGAGACCAGGTAAAAAAACTATATTACAAAAGCTGGCTCCTCTTTCTCTCTCTCTCTCTCTCAAACACTTGAAAAAAGAAAACGCATTTATTTTTTCTCACGACTAAAAAATCCTCCATCACGACTTTGGCTGTAGGCAAATTTCATGGAAATGTGAGCAGGTGAGCATGAGCATTATTTTGAGAGGGGAATGTTTTCAAGAGATTTTTTTCCCCTGAAGGGCTACACATCAAATGATTAAATGAAGAAATGTATGGAATTCTGAGTATTTCTCTAATATACATAAAAGTCCTTCTTTACAGGTACATCTTAAACATCAAGGTATGATGACGATGACATGATTTCACGTACACGGATCCGATCACTGGTAGAATTTTGAGAATTTCTCAAAGCACTCCTCCTCCCCTTTATGTTGCATATAATCAGCCGGTAAAACATGCTAAATTTATTAAATAATTGCATCCAAATTTTCATTCTTACCTGTTTATGCATTTCCACGTTGAGCCCATAGGACATCTCGTAATACTAAAGGGGAACAGAAAAAAAAGTGAGGAAAATAAAGAAACTTTTTTAAAACCAAAAATACATACTAGCCATTGATTGCCATGTTATGTTAGGAGTTGGAAACACGATTTTTTTTCTTCTTCACAAAAACATGTTTGTCATTTTTGTCACGCTATACACAATACAACCACAACACATTGTCGTCTCCTTTGGTAAAGGACGGATATCTAAATTATTCTAGTAGACTACGGCAATGAGAAAAAAATACCACAAAAAGTCAACTTACCATGACGTAATGACGTTGCATCTCTGTTTTCTCTGTTGCCAGTTTTTCACACTCGAGTTTCAATCTGTAAATGAGAAAGAGAAAAAAAAATGCATTAAATTCCAAGCACATATATATGTATGTGGTGTGGCATTCTAGAAAATATCCATTTTGAAGAACAACGCCCCCATTTTTGCAAACACATTTTGAACCGTCCCATCGAGCCTCATTCAATTACAATTGTGATGTATAATCGTCCAACACCGAAATGCTTTCTATCCGTCGAGAAAAATCACTTATATCACTACTCTCGCAGTCTCTTCTCCTGTCCCCTTCCCAATTTATTTTCATGTGGATTGTATGAATTCCTGAATGAAATCGCAATCAGTTGTACACAAAAGCCGACAACTAGATTGGGGAAGGCAAGTGGAAGCCGACAGATAAACGATCTTCTATTGAATTCTGCGGTATTCCTCTATCACTGCTTAAATATATATCACCAATAATATACCCTCCTTTTGACATACCTTCGTCTACCTATAGTTCTCTACTTTTCCTCCATAATTTAGTCATGTCAAGCTACCTAGTCAAAAGGACGAGTCTTCTTCTGTTCATCATGATGAGGAAATCTCTCTTTCCCTCTCAACTTCAGCAGAAAACTAAAGAAAGGTATCCTATATCCAATGCAATCGCCCATTTCGACAATGTGTGCATTGAAAACCGAATTCCTGGCATTTCCGCGGAGGAGTGAGAAGATAGAGAGTAGGGAAAGGCCTTGGAAAACTAGATGGTTGGTAATAGTGGTCTATGTGGTTTTCGTGGCTTTGTGGTTTTGGTTACAAGACTTGCAACTACCACGACGACGACTACTACTACTCACTCTCTCTCAGTGAATACTAGAATGTGCAGTATTCCCCTAGAAAACCTCACCGCAACGCTATCATCATCAGTAATAGCAGAAGGATTTTCCAAGCTTCCCATCTAAAACACAGAGAGAATGTTTGCGGCAATGAGAGCAGACAGACAGACAGGTTTTCCCTGTGGAAACCGTCCGCTCCACTATCCTCAAACCTTTCCTTTTTCCCACTTTCTCCTGTCAGCTTGGCTTGGTACGCGGACTAAATCCAAAAAAGAGAGAAATCGAAGAGAGCAGGCCAAACCGCAGAATATATTCTCCATTCATGAGCAAAAACCAGATTATAAAAGGGAAGACCTTTCCCTCTCCCGTGGTATCTATCAGAGGACACACGTTTGAAAACAGCGAAAACCTTAAAAACCCTCTAAAACCGAGCTAGCCAACCATTCCCGATGAACGAAACATAACCTTCAACCTGCTCCCACCACCATATCACTAAAGAAAAAAAGACGGAATGATGAGGACAAGAAAGAGCCACTTTTCTTTAGTATTTACTTGCCTCTATAGGGATGGAATGGAAAGTAGGAAATAATATACAAAATAGCAACCATTCCCACACAATAGCATCCCGTGTGCCAGGCCAAAAAAAAGTCCGAGTACTTCTCTGAGGTTTTGGGATACCTTCATTTCTCCCCATCCAGCCCTCTTCGATGTTATACGGATTCAGAGATGGATTCATGCCATGACATGGAAAACTGCAACTTCACAACATTTCACATACGGGAAAATTTTAAGCCGGGAGCCAAGTCGGTAGTCAGTGTGGTGGTGGCATGTCACTGAACCTCAACGATATAGACCTGTGACTCCTCCACCCGCCTTGATGCTTTGCAAGACAGCTACTCCCTTCTTGCTTAAATATCGTATTATGAGAGTAGAGTCATTTCCATTTGAGGATCTATCCTTCTTTCCTCTTTTACTATGTGGCAATTTACGCTTCAATAATGCTAAATGTGGCTCCTGCCTTGGTTCTCGCCGCGCGTCTCTCTTTCTCTCTGCCAAGCAGCTATTGTCAGTTGGATACCGCAGCCACAACAACATTTGATACGAGAAAAGTGTTCGGTAAGAGGATGATATATAGGGGGATATATGGCGGCTTGGTTTAAAGGCAGAAAATTTATTCGTTAGTTGAAAAGGCCAGGCAGCTTGTTTATTACATTTATTCGCAGTCAAGCTGGATGATGATACACACATAAACAATAAATCTGAGAGATAAGACATTTTAGAATATATACATTTTGATCTAAATAGATAAAGATGGTATGTGTGATAAGTAGGGAATAAGGATAATATTCCTAAGATGCTTTTTTTTAGTTTCAATTGATTTTTTTCTCAACATGTTCGTTAAATGCGGATGACGCTTGTAACTAGTGTGAATGAAATAAGGAGGAGAGAAGAAACTCCAAGTGCATAATGACGTAAATCTTGCGGCTTGGAGCCAACATTCATATAATATGTATCCGTGCTTAACACGCCACCACAGGAGGAGACTAAAGAGAAAGCCGCAAAAACCCGAAAGACCTTGTAGATGAAAATGTGAGATCTTTAAGTCTTCCCATCTCTGTCGTTTCCATTCTTCTCATCAACTTCTCAGCTAAAATAACCAGAAAAAAATTGTCTTCCTCTCAACTCTCCATCTTCACTTGAGGACCAACCAACCTTGTCAATCTGTCCTTATATCTTGTGAATTTATTTTTTTGTCTTTTTTCATAATTTACATGGTAGACTGGAAGCATATGCTCAACACCGCAGAAATAGAAGAATGAGAAGAAAAAATTGTTCACTTTTTCATTCACTCACTTCCTTTACGAAAAAAAATCGTAATAATTCAACTAGAAAGGTAAAGTCAACTGAGCCAGTCAGTCATGGTCCGGTAGCACGAGACGACTATTTGCTACACACCTACAACTTCATACAAAACTCAAATCCACATGACTGCACATGTTCTATGTGTGTGCACAGTAGTAAAACACTAACAGGAACTATTTAGACATGCCAGCTAGTCTAACTAGCGAGCCAGTGAAGGGAGCCGAACACAGGAGGGAAAAAATCTGCAAGAGCAATCTTCTGCACCGTCATCTCCTTTCCTTCTCCTAGAAATTGGGAAGAAAAGCCAAGTCGGACAAGAATAACTTTTTTTTATTCTTAAAGCTCAACCACCACACCGGTCATCTATATATTTTTATCCTTATTACATACCATAATCCACTTCGGCAGTTCCATCCTTCATGCCTCTCTAAACATATACATTGTGTTACACAGTCTCTCATCTCAACCCAGAGTTTATATAATTCGCAAAAAAAAATTATCTCTTCTTGAAATAATTTCCCTTACACAAGTCATAATGGCACCTTCCCCAACTGATAATATGGCATAACATTGTATTTATGAAGAGATAAAGATACCACTTGCAACCGATCTAATGTGACCACGTACATATATTATATGGCACGAATAGGCATTACAAACATGTACTCTAGTAATCATCCCATATCTAGTAATATGTAACAATGCATTGTTATTTTCATCCTGAGCATCATCATACGTATCATATCAAACTCACTCCCCTATGCACTTTATGCACAATATACTTTTAGGAAACTCTCTTCTCGGACCAAACCGCATAAGAAAATGGAAAGGATCCACGGTCCAAATTCCTTTCTTGTACAACACCCTATCTCATCTCGATCCTTTATGACGGTCTATCTGTCAAGCAGAAAAAAATATTACTCAAGAAAAAAAGTATATAGCACAAAGAGAACAATATGTTTATACTCCTTTCTTTCTCTCTCTCTCTCTCTTACACACATCAAGATTCTTCACTTTGATATTATATGATTTCACGCTATAACGTCACATTATGAAACGAAGTAATTTTGGGATGGCCGTGTGGATAAAATAATATCCCCCTCCACACTACTTTACTTACTCACTTTACTACTTGCGTTGGAGAGAAAACCATCTGTTTTTTAAACCATCTATTCTTTCCCATCTCTCATCATCATGACCATGATAATCATCATCATCATCTCACGACTTTTTTATTCAGTTTTTTTCTTCTCTCTCTCTCTCTCTCTCTCTCTCTCTCTCTCTCTCTCTCTTTCGAGTCTTTTTAGATGCGATTATACTTGAAAATCGTCTGACCATGCTGTGCGGCCAAGCAACCAACCACTTAATACGTTATCTCCCTTACTACTTGTGTGCCCGCTTTGTTCCTCTTGATGTAATACTAATACACTCACTCTCTCAATCTACAATTCTATCCGAAAAAACGTAAGAGAGGAAAAAATTATAATTTTCCTTCTTGTCTTCTACAATTACTCCTTCCTTCCACCCAAGTATTTATAAATGTGCTCATCTCATAAAACGCTTTTCACTACAGTCCGTACCCACTCTAATCCTAGTATTATTTCGAGATGAATATAAAAAAACGCAGCAAGAAATGATGATGGTTAAAGTTCACATGATTCATCGTCAACAAAACACCACAATGGTTATGTTATAAACTCGTAGTAAGAAAATGAAAAAAGTACCTGTGATACCATTTTTTTCTGGGAGATTACCACCTCACCACCAACACCACATACCGTGTGTGTGTATTAACCACCCTAAAAGAAATACTGTGAGGGACGATACTACGATGAGGAAAAGAGTTTCTCATTTATTTAGATTTTCCCCCTTTTTTCTTCATCAATAACGTCTGAGCTGCGTGATGCGTGCTCCAGTAAGTAAGTGGTAGACACATAATAAGCAAACGGGAGAAGAAGAAAAAGTTTGACGTGTAAAAGTCCTTTAGAGCACGTCTAACGTGAATATGTTTCACAAGTGTTAATACAATTCTTCTCTTTTCCTCTTCACCACGAGAGAGTTTTTTATGGGCCGCCCAGTGTTTGGAAAGAAGAAGAAAAAAACTAGGTAATTTTCTCTGATCCTGTCTTGATCCTCTTTTACCTCGCACGATATATATTCGTAAGAAGGGATATAAATACGAGAAGAGGAAAACGGATAGAAAAAAAGTTAAGACAGTCATGCACGCTATTGAATTACCTCTGAAAAAGGTATTCATCCCGATGATGATGATGACGATGGGAGATGTTTTTAGATGAAAAGATTGAATGCCAAGTGCATACCTTCCTTTCCCTAAAGCTTGTCTACCACCTTGAAGCATTTTCCACACTATTTTCCATATCGCTCCTTTATCATACGTAATAACGTGGTACGCAGCTCATATCTTGGGAGCGTCAAAAAGATGTAATATGGAATTTTCCTCATTCTTCCAACCAACCTCGGCACCTTCATAAAATCATGAGTATATCCTGGATTAGTTCTTTGATAGTTGACGCTCTATAGTTGCTTTGCTTCTTGCGAGAATGTTTTTGAAGGTATGAAGTACAACCTCTGCGGGTATCATCAAGCTTCCCATATTGTTCCATTGTATGCCCTTTATTTTATGCATTGTGCGCTATACAATTTTATGTCTATTTTAATATTCACAATGAAAGTACGCACACTGGCATTTATTTACGCCTGTGTATACTATACGTAGGTAGTGGTGCTGAAAAAATCTGGGATTTTATTCAATGAAATATTTTTCATTTGATGCGTACAATTTATATGCATATTACATGTTTGTGTAAGAATCCTCAGAAAATATGGAAAATAGGCAATATGTTCCACTTTTGTCAATCTGTTCCTTTTCAAATTCACAATTTACTACACGCATATATTCCCCTTCATCCCTATTATAAAAACATCAGTCATTCCTCTGCTTAAATTAAAGAGGTTTCTTGTTGTGCTTCCTATGCATATCTGCACTAGAAGCTTTTCATGGAAAATTAAGGGACTGCAATAAAAACCGGGCAAGGAGTACACAAACACGAGAATCTAACATACACATGTAGATTTTTCCATTCACTCACGATCAGTGGCAAGCTTGTGTAATCTCCTTCTAACCTAAGTAGACTCAATTGTGCAGATGAGGCTAGAGAGGTAGAGTAAATGAGCGCAAAAAAGGGATTTCAATAGAAAATGAGAATTATAGGGATATTCACAGCTAACTATATATCTATATTCTTTGGGAATCCCTACTAGTAGAACTAATGTATATACTTATTGTGTAGCAGGCATGTCTGTCTTTTTTTCCTGAGCGCTCTCGTCTTTTACACATTTACATGGTAATCCAACAAAAAGGTCTCATCTCCATCAAGTCATCATCATCATCCTCCTTTTTTTTCTATTCTATTCTCTCCCCGTTTTCAACTGCACTAGCAAAAAAAATAGGCAGGATCCGTGTGTGCTCCTGCCTGCTACAATTGAGTATTCATAACGATCCCTCAGAAAACTCTACAATGAGGATGATAATGATGATGAGGTTGAGGATCTCCTCTGATGGATAGATAGCTATGAACTGGCACATAAGTACATACACCTTCTTTCACCGTTTCATCATCATCATCATCATGATTCCCTGAATAAAGGCAATCATACAATATTCCCATATCTTCATACATACATAACCACACATGTCCTTATATAAGATATCAAGTTTACAATGATGACATGTGAGAAACTGTTTGCTTGCTTACGTTAACTCCGACTCCATCCAATTTTCTATTGAACAGTAGACGGGCATGAGGAGAAAAGGGGAAAAAAATCAAACCAAAACTAAACTGCTCGCTGGCATGCATTCATGTCGTTGAACAATTCCCATTAAGCTACACATTAGCCAACATTATTGTATTTTTGCCTTTCAAATACAACGTAATACCGTTTTTCACCCTTAATAATCCTTTCCTATCAGTCTTAATTTAATATGAGATACGTACACACTTTTGTATATACACATTTAAATTTCAAATGGTCATTTTGATTACTACAGCTTTTTTCTCTTTTCAAATGATGCTCTACATGATGTATGCATCTGCGGCTGTGAGCATCAGCCTCATCTCATATCTAATCTGTACTCTTTCCACTCCATTTCACTTGGAAATCACAAGGCGACCTTCTCAACAAGACTACACACCGAAAGTATTATATATTTTTTGTAGAGAGAGCAAGTGTTTTTGTCAGTCTTGTCGACTACTATCGACTGATGAGGATGATGAAGCCTTGTACAAAAAACATGAATTCTTTTTTTCCTAGAGCAAGAGATGCATAATGCATTAATCCGTGTATGAAACACATAACCATTTACCATTCCAATGGAATCGTAAAAGTAATACATAGTTAATAGATTAAAGCAGCCTTTTCTCATCCTCCTCTCTCCTTATTCTTTTGCTCAGTTGTCTATGATGGGATGACAGGAACTCCTTTTCTTTCCACTTATTTTATTACCTCGCTGACTGGATTTTTATTACTCTACTATCCAAGTGCTGTTGACCGGCCCTATATATATATTATGTGCTTTGTGGTAATAAGCGAGAAAAATATAGTTTTTTTTCTTGAGACGATGCTCCTCCTAAAGATACACTGGGCTTGTTCCTTTTTTTTCATGTGCCTATTAGTAATACCTTTGATATGACTACCTCCCTACGTAAACATTTTTTTTTCCTTTCTCAAACAGTTTCGACTCTTTTAAGATGATCAAGTAGCAAACAAGTATTTTACTACTGGTGGCGTGGGGAATGCTTACAAAATGAAAAAAGGTATCGTTTCTCCATTTGGAACTATTTTTTGTGTCTTTTGGTCGTCTTCTCCTCCTCTCGTGTCTCTGTACTATTATCGCGCCTAGCTTTTGGCTTCTTGTTTTCCTTATCACTTCACAAAATAAGACAAGTTATTTATTGCCCAGATCACCATTTAATTGCGTATGGACATTCGATACAATTTATTCATGGAGAGAGAGAGAGAGAAAGAAAAAAGTAAAACGTTGTTACTAGTAGGTCGCCCTTTTCGCTCTTTTTTCATCATGTCGCTTTTCTGATGCCTTTATCGTTGTCTCTGAAAAATACGTTATGTAACGTAACGGGTATTGTGTCTCTGATGTCATTCTTGTTTCATGTCAAGGCGACTTCTGTTTTTTTCTTCTTTTGACAATGACGGATTCTCGTGTTCGTGTTTTTTTAGTTCAAATTAACTCGGCCCACGCATGGGGATATGATAATTTTCAGGTTTGGTGATGTTCCCCTGCCTTTTTTTGCTTATGGTGAGCGTGTTCCTCTTTGCGTTGACAAGATTGTGTTTATGAACAGAATTAGCACTAATAATATGTCGCTTTCTTTTTTGAAGGTGTGATATTCGACGACGTCATATTGTTGTTTATGAACCCATTTTATGGGGAAAATAAACGGCATTTAATTTTATTATATTTAGTAATAATGCTACGTATGGTATAGATGCTGACTCGCCTTGAACTTATATAAGAATTATAATGCTAGTGTGTTTTCTTACAGGAGAATATGCGGATGAAATTCATTAAATAAATTTAATTACCAAGAGCAAACATCATTCAAACTAGTAATATAACAAGTTGGCAAAAAACGCATTTAAGAGATAAACAAGAATAAACATGTTCTCATAATTAATGCATTAGCTCTTACATAACTATTAGATTACACAAAGTTTAAAAAATGACGTCATAATCGTGTAGGGTAATAGATGAATGAGAAAAAAGTAATATAGAATACATGATGCTAAAATCCAGACAAAAAAATAGTTACGTTTTTAGCTACTCTGAAATTGAGCTCTCTCACTCATCCATCCTTGTAAATATCCAATTCACCTGGGGTAGAGTGTAGAGGGTTTTTTTACAGCTCAGTTACTTTTTTTGTCTACATCTGTTACATTATTATTGGACTTGAAACAGATTTTAAAATGCAAGGAGTGTTTCCCCATTGGAAGAAAACGCTTGTAAACAGAATCCTTTTTTTATTTTTCATTTGACATGACATTCAACATTATTGTACATGGAGAAGGAATGAGTGCAACAAACAAAAACCCGTTTTTCATCTTACGAAAATCTCTGCCCAGCCTTTATATTGTTAATAAAGGTTTCCACCAGGAAAGAGCGTACATATATACCTGAACCTACAAAGATACATAGTGATATACACCTAAAGATATTATGTACATGTTCCATATAGCTTATTTTCGAGTAAATAAGCATGGAACCGGATCCCCTTGTAAGCGCAGTACACACGAAGAGCATTCCAGCGTGTCGAAAAAAAGATTTATGATGATATGAATGAGACTCTCTTTTTTCCTACTAGTGGTGGAGTGAAGTTTTTTCCCTTTTATACTCCTCTCTATACAACATCAGTACATAACTCGAGAATCACTACATTACAAGAGAGTAGTTCACCTAGAATTATCATGATTATTATTATTATTGCTTCACTCGTCTTCTTCCTTCCACTTCTACCACCATTACTTCGTCTCCTTCCTGGAGTAGGGGCACTTGTACTCGGGAAAAAATATACAAGAGAAAGAGAGAACTTACGAGTGATACTGAGCTTGAAGGAAATTGAATTCTTCTTTGATCCTCTCCAACGTTTCGGCAATGGTGAACTTCAAGGGTCCTCCACCAGAAGGAGGGGCCTAGACAAGAGAAAAAAAAATCAACTGGATCAGCATCATCATGAGTGAAAAAAGAAAGAAATGTAATATGGTATCGTTTATGTACACATAGGAATCTATATCCCTGATGTTCCACTGGTACTTGAGAGGGAAGCCCTTGCGAAGTTTTTGAAAAAATCCACTTATATTTTTCTCCTCTCGTCGTCAGTCACTCACGTACAGAATATCTTTACTCAATTTCACCTTTTTAAAATGCACCTTTAACCTAATAACCTCTTGAGGGATGGAGGAAAGGATATTTTTTCAAGAGATTTCCATATACTCTATTTTCCCCCTTTTTGGTCTATTTTTATACCTTTTCATATTATCCATGTTATACTTATACACTCTACTTTTACGACAGCTTTTGGGAGGTTTTACGTTTGAGAAAAAATTTCTCAAGTATTTGCATTGCGTGATACTTATCAATATTACGCCTCTCGTTGTGAATCCCATAAAACCCTGTTAGACTTCTACAATTCTTTCATATCGTTCATCATCTTGCTCCCTTTACAGTCAACATTATGCTTATCTTAAGGAACGAATGAAATTTACGACAAGGTTAATTAGCTTCCGACGACGGCTACCTGGACGCATAAAGTTGTTGTGTATAACATTGTTATGCAGAATAATACTAGGATATCTAGAGCATTTCCTTGTTCCCCTTCCAAGAGTCGAAGGTGCATGTAAAAATGGTGATATAATGTTGTAAAGTAACGCAATGCACATGTGTATGTGCAGCGCTTGTTTTATGGAAATTCACTCATACCACCACCACGAAACCCCACATGCACCATAAACAATCGTAATTGCAGCTAATGTTATCGACTTTTTTCTTCGCAAAATACATTCGCTTTTTACACCACTACTACATTTAGACTTGACTAAACTCGTTATTTTTTCGCATGCCAAAAAACATCATAGATTAAGAGCAGGCAAACTTAAATGCATTTTATTTTTTGCCTAGTTTAAAAAGAAAATGTTGGTTGGATATATAATGAACATGCACAGTGATTTTTATAACACTCAACCCGCCGCAGTCCAATGCCAGAAGGAAAGAGAAAAAATTTGTACATGACAATCTCCTCTCACTCAAAGTATGTATTACGAAGAGTCGTCAAATCAGCCAACAAATACCACACACAGACAATATATACTCTCTGGCGGCTTTATAACTTAAGTTGATTACGTAACACGCGAGTGTACTTTAGCAGAGATTGATTATCATCCAGTTTCTTTAGCCAAGAGATTTTAAACATGGCACTTCCACTTTTTTAAACTTGAAGACAATTTTCAGTTAAAAAAACTCTTTCCCTAAGTTTAAATTACATAGGAATTTATACACTGTGTTTAGATAGGGAGTTACTCGTAAAAGAGAATCGGAATGTAATCTCGTTACACACATTTCAAAAAATGCACTATGCCTCTATACACACATATTTTAGGTGATGACTTATTCATCACTTTTTATTTACCAGTTTTACCACATCAGCATCACATAATGGATTGGTTGAGTGACTGCCAGAGTCAATGAGTTAGCATAGGTCGGCATAGTGTGTGATATGGCCAAAAATTCCCCCTCCTTTCAATTTGCACATGCATAAACTTTTCCTTCTCCTTTCCATTCTTACACTTTGGGTGACAACCTACTTGGCACTGGGACAAGTGTCAAACATGATTTCAAGTTATCAAGTATCGTGAGAAAACCTTGCAGCTGCATGTGCAGTAGCAGGAGAAGAGCTCAAACTTTTGCCATGTGACCATAAATAAGGGTCACAAAGATATTAAAGGGATTAGTATGTCCAATCTTTCTTTCCCCCTTCCACCAGCCACTTTATATGTTTGTACATACCACCAAGCATTATCAATCATGAGAATATTGACAATTTTAATTATGTCCTTGACAATTATTGTATTGATAAGAATTGTTTATTATTCCACATTTATTTTATTTGTACTGTAACTGCAATGTACATCTGTGTCTTGATGTAGACCACTTGCCACTTGCAGCCTTATGTAAATTTGAAATGAGTATGTGCGAGATG